>WBNO01003689.1:4054-27586 GCA_013400575.1 Peucedramus taeniatus | reverse complement strand
TTTTTTTTTTTTTTTTTTCTCCTAGTTAAATAGGCTGACCAAGTTACCAGGAAGTTACCAGGAAGTTACGGACGCGAAGTAGGCTTGGGATTATAATTCTAAGTATCTCTTCCTGGAACTACAGGGGACAAGACAAAATGTTTTCTGACAGTATCCAATGTTTTCCTCATTTGGTCTCATTCAGTTCTGACTTCAGGACTTGATCGTGAAATAAAGTAGCTCAACAGATCTGGAAAGTAGGTTGTTTTAATATCTGCTATTTCTGGTGTGCCAGCATAGTATACAGAGATGGAAAAAGAATCTGTTCACAAAACTTATTCTTTTTGGACTTGGAACACCTGCAAACCTAATATTTGTTTTCTTCCTTTTTATAGTTCAATGGCTTCACAGCTCTTTTCCCCATCCATTTTTACTGTAGTTCTTCAATCAGCCATTTTCATCTCTATTGTCTTGTGATCGTTTCCAATGTTTTTGGTGTTATTTACTTCACAAGCTGCTGACAATCAGTTTCTGCCAGATGTTCTTGGAATCAAGCAGAGACATGAGCTGAGACTTCAGCAGACAGCTCAGACAAACACTGTCTGGGATTTTTTGCATATATTTTTTTATTTTATATATGTGAATAAATCTGTTCAAAACCATAGTCTGACAGCACGTGACGAAAAACAATGGGCTAATCAGCCAAGCAGTATGTGAAAGACAAAGTATTTACTTCATGATTTTGAAACACATCACCAATACATCCTGTGAACAAGCTGCTGTAAGTTTTGTGAGCTTTACTGCTCATGCTTGTGCTATATGAGATTCCCACAGTCTGCACGACTAAAACTCCATGGTCCATGGTTTCCTCTTACCTAGAAAACTGAGAGCAGACTTATGATTCTTCAGCTTAAAGAGATTATCCAAAAAGACAATAAACAAGACCAAAGCTGCATCATGAAGCAATATGCGTAATAAATAAACTCCACAACCAGGTTTAGTTATGCAGTGGGTGTGTATGTCAGCGCCCAGCACAAGTGAGATATCTCTCGTCAAAACTTGTGCCCCAAGCCTCGGGCTGTCCCACAGTTTTATTCACAAAGGTGTTCCATATGTAAGAGATTGCACAACTTTCCCATGCATATTCACCCCCTGGCCCCGCCTGTCCTCGCCTCGTATGGTAATCAGGTCCACGCCCTTCTGGGCATGCCTTGTTGGCTGTGGTGGTCGCACGGGGGTCTCTGGGGGTCTCTGAGGCTGAAGATTTTGTGGTCTTCCTCGAGGTTGAACTTTTGAACTTTTTCTCCTTTCACATGCACTTCTTGGTCCCTCGGTTCTTATCTGGGTATTCCGTGGTCTTAATGAGCTGAGAGACGGACAAGTTTCTTTATCTGGGCTTTTTGTATCTCTTGATCTCCTCTTGGTATTGTTTTCTATGCAAGAAACCTCAGAAATTTGCATTTTCCTATGCCCTTTGTACCATGGCAGAGGTTTCTTAAGTAAAAAGGTTAAACTTCAACTCAGAGTTCTACAGACTAAACTTTAAATGCTCAATTCATATTGCTATTTCAAGTGAACTCCAAAATCTCTATTTCAATCAAGAATGGCTTAAGAAGATGTTTGGGCACATGCCTGATGTTTCATATTTTTCAAGTTAGAATGATTTCTGTTTTTATACTTACAGTGCCTTATTAATATTATAGTTCAGGAGGGGGAAAACATCAAACCATTCAGAGTTATTATCCTCAAAAAAGTAACTAAATGTCAAGATCTGTGCTGTGATCAAAGCAAATGAATTTCTGTTCTTCATGCTTTGCTAAGGGAATTTACTGTTTATAAAAGGTAACAGATTGACTGCCCTGTGAACAGAGGTCTTCTATTGATCTTCTGAACAAATCTGACAGTGTGAGATGTTGTCTCACAGATGTACCACCTTTCTGGCCAGAGGGATCTGACAGAAATTCCACTGCAGTTCCTGGTTTATCCACGTAGGCACTTGGTCATCCCAGAACCACTGTGGGTGCTGATCAATGATTGCCAGGAGAACAGATGAGACTCTGCTTTAATCTCACCACACGCTGCTGGTCTGTGCCAAGACCTGAACCACCCAAAAGAAATGGGAAATATATGTACATGTACATTTATCTGCTCATTACTTTGTGTCTGGGCATTCATTTTCTCTTAGGCTCACTTTTAAAAGTGAGGAACCATGAAATGATAAAATATCCACCTTCACACACAAAAAAAAAAAACACCACCATATTTTCAGGTTAAAATGAATCTGTGAAGCTTCTAAATTACTGCAAAAGTAACATGCAGATGAAAATTCTAACATGAACATTTGGAGTGCAACATAGTTGAATTCACAACAGATTTCCCTGATTTTTTTTTATTTTATTGGACAATTTTTTTCTACCAAGTGTTGTGGAATTTGTGTTTTATCTGTGTAATAAAGCTGCACAGATATAAACTTTTATTCATTTTTAAATGGAAGATGAGTTCTCAGCAATAAACCGGTGTTCTCCTTGAAGCTTGTTAAGGCCCTGCACCTTCCAAACTTCTAAGAATTTGAAAGTCTTTTTAATTTTGATTTTCTAGATTTATCCTACTGAGAAATACTAGAGCAAAACACAGGGTCATTTGTCAAAACAAGACATAGTTTTGCTTCCTTCCACATTACCTATGAGGTGAAAAGTCATTTAGGCTGAGAGATGTGCTGAAAAAGAGAGATGTTTTGCAAGGGAACTGGCAGAGTTCCTCAATTAAAAAAAAACAGTTTACCTGTGTTGTGTCAAAAAATATCTGTGTGAGTTGTACAAAGCCAAAATTTGGTTTATAATTCAATTTATTTGCAAAGTTGCATCCTCTACAGTTATTTTCTGTATCAGTTACCTTTATGCATCAAGTTGAGGAAAAGTGCTCCATTTACATAGGTTGCCGCAAGGACTCCCACATTCATCTTCTGCAAACTGCTGTTCCCTGGAAGCCCTATCCTGCTCTTAACCAGGCACCTCTGCTCCTATCATTGCATCCTTCTCAAGAAGGAGTCCAATTACAGAATAAAATTGAAAAATTGAATTTAGTTTCTGTGCACAACGTTCATCCTGCCAAATTGTTGTGAGCTGCTCCTCCCCTCCTTTGGTGGAAAAAGTTAGTTCAAAGGAGAAAGAGTGACTTTCACCAGACCACAACATACACAGGACAGATTGAAGTTGAATGTCCCTATAGAATAAGAGTAATAAACAAAAATCTGAGACTCCTGTACTGCTACAACAATCAGAGATCTCTACTTTTTTCTCCTTGATTTAGCATTTAGTAGCAAGCTGCTGTTGCACCAAAGTAAAGTCCCAAAGGACCTAATAAGTTGTGATGAATTAACATTAGACACTAATGGGTTTTAACTGCCTGGTTGGCATCAGAAGCATCAATCCCAGAGTTTATCAGAAATGCTTTCTGCAAGGTTCTGGCCTTTTTGGTATTTCCATGATGTTAATTGCTATCCTCATGATGCTAAGTTGCTTCCTCACCAGAGATGCTTGTAAAGGACAAATTTGTGGGATTGGTTTCTGGGTGATAAGTGTGCCATCTGCTTTCCTTTTACAGCCCTCAGCCAGATAGATTCATCAGTGCTACTTTAAAAGAAGTGCCAGAGGGGAGGGAAAAAAGGGTTCTTTGCCAGATGTTTCCCAATATTTTATGAGAGATGAAAGGCCAGAGAAATTGATGATGATTAGAAAATTGTTACACTTTCACTTTTCTATTTGGTTACATTTCAAAAGAAAGTCTTCAATAATAGCTACAGGCATGAAAAAACAGACTACAAGGCTAATTGTGTCAGCCTCATGTTGCAACAATGTCAGAGTTATGCATTTTTTTTATCCATTTCAGCTTGTGGGGATTGGGAGTCTGTTTACCTTTTTGGTGACAGCAGTGCTTGAAGGGCTCAGCAGTGTTTGAACACATCAGAGGAATAGATGTGACTCAGCTGTGCTTCTCCTTTCAGTCCCATTTCCTTTACACTGTTGTAATTTCTTCTCTCTGCACTCCCCCAGCTAATCTGAGCCACAGGGGCAGTGGTTTCAGAGGGTTTCCCATTTCTCATCATCTCCCTCCTCAGGTGGCTGCAGGGAGGAGCGACAGATAAACAGACTTTCATCTCCTTGGCTGAGGTCTGAGTGTGGATGAGTAGAGGAGAGGAGGGAGAAATGTTGCTTCTAAGCACTCTCATGCAGCCCAGAGTATCATCTGAGGTCACACCAGACAAACAAAACCTCAAATTGCAGAGCAGATGAAACTTTAATCTGATATTCTCCGTAGGATTTAGGATAAGCTGAAACGAAATGTCAGGCCACTGTGAAATCTGAGTCCCTGCAGGTACCAAAGCCCCAGAGTGGGGATTGAGCTTCACTCCTGAAAACAAGGGATGTTTTAACCACCTTGCACACAAAATCTTCTGGACACTACAGGAAGGGCAGTGCCAAACCTCTTTTCAGTTTTGTGATGAATCACTCTGCTTATCAGGAGAGGCTCTCCAAGGCAGCTCAGGTGAGTTTTTTAAAGAGAAATACACATGCTCCAGAGCACTAAGGAGAAAGTTCAAGGTTATAAGTGAGTTGTTGAATATTGGCCACTAAACTGAAGAGACCAACAGTAAAATGTCATGGGTGGAAGGGTCTTCTCACCCTTTACTTCCAACCCCTGATGAGCAGTGAGGTGCTTAGAGAATATTCTCTATGAAAGATGTATTCCTGGTGGATAATTAGGGAGCAAGTATGGATTCAGACTCAAATTTCACAACTGTTGAACTGTCATTTAACTGAGTATACACAGAGTGACGTTTCCCACATTGCGAAGTTCACATCTCAGCTCTGCAGCTGGGACACCTGAATTAAAATGTTCCTGACTTTGAAAGTTGCTTCAAGTGCCCAGTTAAGTCATGGGCCTGAAGACTCCCCATACCAAAGGGTGGGAGAGCAGAATGCTGTGAGGACATAAAGACACACTAATTTGAGAGATCTGAATTGGTGCAGTCCTGTTAACATTTTATAATGTTGAGTGTATCTTTTCCAAGCACAAAAATACTGTGGAGATGGTACATGGTATAATATATGTTATGGAATAATTCATGCTTATGTGAAATATATGTGAAATAAGTCGTGCCTGTGAAATAGAGATTTTGGAGTTTACTTGGAATAGCAATATAAATTGAGCATTTAAAGTTTAGTCTGTAGAACTCTGGGTTGAAGTTTAACCTTTTTATTTAAGAAAACCCCTGCCATGGTACAAAGGGCATAGGAAAATGCAAACTTCTGCGGTTTCTTGCATAGAAAACAATACCAAGAGGAGATCAAGAGATACAAAAAGCCCAGATAAAGAAACTCCTCTGTCTCCAAGTTCATTAAGACCACGAAATACCCAGATAAGGACCGAGGGACCAAGAAGCGCATGCGTAAAGGAGAAATGGGTCAAAAGATCAGCCATGAGGAAGACCACAAAATCTTCAGCCTCAGAAACCACCAGAGACCCCCGTACGACCACCAGAGCCAACAAGGCATGCCCAGAAGGGCGTGGACCTGATTACCATACGAGGCGAGGACAGGCGGGGCCAGGGGTTGAATATGCATGGGAAAGTTGTGCAATCTCTTACATATGGAACACCTTTGTGAATAAAGCTGTGGGACAGCCCGAGGCTCGGGGCACAAGTCCTTATGAGAGCTATCTCACTTGTGCCGGGGCTCCAATACATACCCACTTCATCACTAAACTTAGTTGTGGAGTTTATTTATTCTCTGCATTGCTTCACTTGTATGAAAAGTTCGTAAAGTCTTAACTCACAAGCAGCAGTCGGGAAAAAGATTGCTTCACAAAACTATGAAACCACAGGTGGCAGCAGGGAGAAAGACCTAATTAACAAACTAAAAGACATAACTCCAGCGGAGATGGGCCCTTTCCCAGGATAGTTCGGGAAACACCCTGGCGATGATTGCTCGATAAGTATCTACAATCAAGACTGGCAGAGTCATCAGGCAAGTGCATCCCAGTGCCAGGTTCCCGTAACTCAGCATCAGCATTCATCGCTTCCCAGAAACAGTTTTGCCCAGCCCAGCACAGAGAAAAGGAGACCACATGAATATGTGAAGTGACTAAAAGAATAGGAGAACCTCTGCCCCAGGCGAAAAAAACTGTATAAAAACCAACTCGATGGAGACAGCATTTGTGAACAGAGGGGGTTTGACGCGGTAGAGGCTGGATCAGAGTTCACCCAGCGCCGATCCTGGGCTCGAGGCTGCCTCTTTGATTGTGGCTATCAGAGACCGTATCTCGGTCATGAAATAAAAACCTATTTTTTGATTATTAATTTGGCTTTATCATTTATTACCTATAACAATTGGATACAAGTTGCATAAATATATGTGGCAAGAGGAGCAATTGTGCTTCCTTGTTTAAAGAACCCCAAACAAACAAAAGGAAAAAAGGTTGTTTTATTAATTGTTATGAATGGTAGTGTGACTCCTTCCTTCACACTTTTTGGAAGAGTTGGGTGTAATCTCAAATGCTCTATTAAAGGTGAATTACTTTTAAAGGAACTAATTGTTATTAAATGGTTGCCCTAGCAACACAAAGAAGGTTACCATAGTAGCCTCTTCTATCCAAATTGAAATATAGCCAGTCTAAGGGCTCACAGGGCTGGGGATTTGAAAACCAAAGCAGAAAACATAAACTTCTTTCTCCATGTAGTGAACCACTGCCATTATATAAAGTCAAGGCTAGGTCAGACTGAGGCTTTTGGTGTTGTCTTCTTCCTGCTGTAAGAGGTCTTGTTTGATTTTCCCCTTCACTGAAAGTTTGAGGAGGGAAATTAATAAAGATTACACTGCATGATATTTGTGTAGTTCGCAATCTTGTCACACTTGATGGAAGATTCCTGAGCTAGTTGTTTTTCCATGGGGCAATGCAGAAATCATACAGGTCTCTCTGTCCCTGCATCATCCAGACACTGGGCCAGAGAAGGAAACCTCCCCTACTTCTTTGCCTTCTGATAAAACTTTCTCATCAGGAAATTATTTAGATACAGATTCAAAGCATTCATATGGAGCTCCAGAAATTTCTCTGAAACAAGAAAGAATGAAATACTTTTCACAGTATTACTGTGAGGTCAGTAAGTGAGTTTGTCACTGGCAGGAGATAACTAAATCACTGGTAATAAACAGTGAGCCCGGTAGGTCACAAATCCCTGATGGATCTGAGTGTTGCTGTTTCCGTCACTGTATTTTACTCACATCTCTGTCTCTGTTCTTCTTCAGATGGAGTGCATGAATATTTGTGCCACTGGTCATGTTGCAAAGACTTATAAAACACAGCTAAACTATTTCCTAATCTCATGATAGTGCCCCTGTTGTTGAATCATATTTTAAAACAATTCCTAACCATTTAATGTTTTCCATAAAGCCACAGTACCCAATTCAAAGGCCCGTGGAAGAATATACATTTCTTTGGAAATGTGAAATGGGCTTGTAATCCAACAGATTGTGACAAAAGGCTTAAAAAACCCTTTAGAACCTGATTGGGTGCTGCATGCTCAACCCTTTTTCTCTCACTCCACGTCCCCTCAAGAATGTTAAATGAATCCCAAATGCAATTGAGGTAGCACCAAAAAGCCTCAGACAGCTTCAAGTCTTCCTAAAGTGTCATGCTTCCAGACAGATTGCATCACTGTAAATCAACACAGAAAAGCTGGAATTCTTCTTTTCACTCCAACATCACAAAGTTAGCATCACAATATTAGCTTCAAAATTAATCTCCATTTTCACATAAAATTTCTCATAAAAGTCACTTCTGAATGATGTTTTTTCAATGAGTCTCACTAGCAAAGTAATAAAATTAGCCATGGAGTACAAACTTTATGACTCTTATTACCAAAGTTCCACTTCAAATGACATTTCTCAGAGCCTTCACTCATGCATCCACCCTTTGTCTCTGTAATTGCCCTGCAAAGCTGCTGGGCAGCTGCCATGGAAGCTGGGGGAGTCTCCACAGCTCAGAGGAGAAAGTAGCTCCTTCCCTCTGAAAATCCAGCTCCAGCTCCTCAGGCTTCCCTGGCCACTGCCCAGGAGGGATTTGTGCTCCTCCAATGTCTCACCCGAGTGTTCAATGTCCTCCAGGGACCCGCCCTACTGCTGTGATATAAGTGACCCTGTCACTTCCCAGGGCAGCTCTGGCTGTAAAATATTCACGCCCACAGGTGCCTGTGGAACTCCTTTTTACCGGGTGATAATTGCCTTGGTCAAAACTGAAGGCATCTGATGATGAATTCCTATGAGAAATGGGCTTCTCTTGAGATGGTTGTGAAGATAATGGTTTCTTTTTTCTCTGGTGAGGCTGTGCTAACAAAGGTAAAATGACACTAAAAAGATATATTTATGCAGGAGCTAGTGTCTGTTGAAAATCTGATTAAATTAGATATTAAGAAAAAAGTACCTAATTATAATTAATTACCAGAAAGGTTTGCCTTTAATATTTTAAACTGACTGAACAATTCATAATGAAGCAATTACAAGTCATGCACCTTTTGTTTCCTGAAAAGAGGAGGAGATTCCTTTAAACCCTTTTCTAAGGGTTTTCTAAGAAAGTCTTGCATTTATCCACGTAATCCGTTCTTGGAAGAAAGGCAGTTTTATAGATGATTTTTGCTCAAGAAATATTAGTCCGTTAATTAATCCTGTTTGCACTATAAGTAGCTGCTATTAATTGGGACAGAAGTTAAACACTCAACATTTATGCTATTGACCTATTTCAAAGAGAACTCGAAATTCACTGTGTATGATGTAAAATGAATTGACTTCTTGAGAGACTTCTTCCACTTCTTGTGGAAGTTGAATACAGCTGTGTAATAGATGGTATGGATTAATTCATGCTCCTATGAAATATAAGAATAATTTTGAAATAACTTATGTTCATAAACGAGTTGTGCATGTATGAAAAATCTCTAAAGGTTTAAAACCACAAGCAGAGGAGGGGGAAGGTTGCTTCACAGGATTGTGAAACCACGAGTTGCAGCGGAGGAGAGCTTAATTTACAAACTAAAAGACATGGCTCCAGCGGAGATGAACCCTTCCTGGGACTGATTGGGAACACCCCGGTGATGATCGGCTGACAAGTGCCCACGATCGAGATAACCAGGGTCGTTATCCCCTCGCATCTGAATACCAGGTTCCCCTAACTCGGCATCTGATCTCATCACTTCCCAGAAACGGCTTTGTCCAAGTCCAGCACAGAGACAGAAGACCTCATGAATATGTGAAGCAACAAAGGAATAGGAGAACCTCTGCCTCAGGTGGAAAAATCTGTATAAAAACCAACCTGATGGAGGCAGCATTTGTGAACAGAGGAGGTTCTGATGCGATTGAGGTCAGACCAGAGTTCACCCAATGCTGATCCCAGGCTCGACGTTGTCTCTATTAATTGTGGCTATGAAACGATACACGGAATAAATAAACTCCACAACTAGGTTTAGTTATGCAGTGGGTATGTATGTTGACGCCCTGGCACAAGCAAGATATCTCTCGTCAAAACTTGTGCCCCGAGCCTCGAGCTGTCCCACAGCTTTATTCACAAAGGTGTTCCATATGTAAGAGATTGCACAACTTTCCCATGCATATTCAACCCCTGGCCCCGCCTGTCCTCGCCTCGTATGGTAATCAGGTCCACGCCCTTCTGGGCATGCCTTGTTGGCTGTGGTGGTCGTATGGGGGTCTCTGGTGGTCTCTGAGGCTGAAGATTTTGTGGTCTTCCTCGAGGTTGAACTTTTGAACTTTTTCTCCTCTCGCATGCGCTTCTTGGTCCCTCGGTCCTTATCTGGGTATTCCGTGGTCTTAATGAGCTGAGAGACAGACGAGTTTCTTTATCTGGGCTTTTTGTATCTCTTGATCTCCTCTTGGTATTGTTTTCTATGCAAGAAACCTCAGAAGTTTGCATTTTCCTATGCCCTTTGTACCATGGCAGAGGTTTCTTAAGTAAAAAGGTTAAACTTCAACTCAGAGTTCTACAGACTAAACTTTAAATGCTCAATTCATATTGCTATTTCAAGTGAACTCCAAAATCTCCATTTCAGCTATCCAAATCGTATCTTGATAGCGAAATAAAATCTTAATTTTTTTATTATTATTAAATTGGCTGAATCACCAATTTACCTATAACAGCTGCATGACAGAAACATGGGATTACCCATTGCTGCTTATCTTTTTGAGTTAGTGTTTGGATTTTTAAATATGATTGATAATTTTTAAAAGTAGCACATGTTTTATGAAGACTGCACAAATCAGAGAAACTGCTTCTGGAGGGAAAAAACCCTAGGCTGCTCTGCTGCTCTTCTAGACTCGTATTCTCTTCAGCAACTGCATATATAGTAAAGTTCTGTCCTCTGGGGAAAGAAAAAAATTCTTCATATCTCATCAGAATCAGTGTGGCTCTGAAACACATCTTTTAAATACCACCAAGTACTGAGGTGGAGAAGTAATTTTCTGCCTCTTCTGTGCACTGCCACTTCTGGGTTGCACTGGTAGTTAGAGTTTCCATGTCTGTTTTTTCCTCTTTGTCCAGCTCATCAGGCCTGTCTGACATTACTGCTGTGTCCATGAGCTCACCACAGTGCTTTTGAAATGGTGTCAGCATCCTGAGCTCAGGCTCTGCCCCACAGCCCACCTCCTACCCTGGCACAACCTCTGGGCAGGCACTTCTGGGAGTTTCTCTCTCACGCTGCCAGTGCTGCAGACACAGAGCCCTGAATCAATGCTTGGGTTTGGAAGGCTCTGTGTGCTGCTTTGGCCTTTGCCTGCATGCAGATGAGGCCGGGGTGCAGCTGAGAGCTCTGGAAATCAGCCTGCAAGATTGACATGGTTCCTGGCTGGTGCTGCCTGCACTTGAAACTGCTCCCATGGGCAGACAGCAGGCACAAGACACACTGAGCTGCAGCTGAACAAAAGGAAACTGTGGAGAATCTCTTTTTTGTCAGTAAGTCTGACCTAGAAATTCAGATGAAAAGTGAAAGTGCTGTCAGAGAGGTGGTTAGGCATGGTATTTTAAATGAAACGTGGGAAGAGTTCTTCTCAGCAGAAATCTTTTCCCTGAGCTTTTGGAGGAAGATGAGAATTGTCCCTGCAGAACAGCAGGGTACATCTACTGCTGCTGATTGCTGCTCTCCACTCTGCTGCCACTCAGGGTCAGATGTTCCAACCCTGACTCAAATATCTAAAGTTCCAAGAAGTGATTTCTAGATAGAAGACTGAAAAGACAGTGCAGTTGTTGTTTTTTCTCCTTTTCTTCTGCTCGAGGACATTTTATAATTTGTGTATTTAACCTTTTATCTGTACCTAGGATAGACAAAACCAAATTTTACAACAGAAACTGGTTGCTTTGTGCAAAACCTTGGGTTCATTTTTAAATCAAACGAGGGCAAATTTTAATAAAAAAATTATTCTGATAGTGAAAATAAAAATTAAAGTGAATTTTAAGAGTTGAACTTACCAACATAACAGTGAAAGGAATTGGAAATAAATGCATATATATGAAAAATTAAATAAATTAAGTCCTCTGAATTTTAATAAAATGTGACAGAAAAAGGAAGAGCTCTTTTGTTAATAATTATCAAAGTATTGCATTGTAATGTTATTTCAAATATTAATTTTCAATACTGCAAAAATTTTTTGTTGCTTTGTACACATTTGACCAATGCATGAAAGACTGATTTTTCTTCTTGAAACAACGATTTTCATGCAAAAACAACCCAAAATCCATGAAAATATTTATTCAGTAAATCAAAACATTTTAATTAGAAGAAATTGTTCTGGATTGACCCAACTTTTTTCCTCTTTTTTTTTCTTCTATGCATAGTCCTAGGAGGTATTACTTAAAATAATAAGTGGCTGCTACTTGAAGGCAAAGTTGTGATTTCAGTTTTACACTCAGTTATTCAATACTGCTATTCACCATGAGGTAATCAAAATAAAAACATGAAGCAGAACATTCATTAAGTTATCCTTTTGTCTCATCCGATTTATTGATAAAAACCTCCAGTTCTTTCATATATCTAGCTCTTCCAAGGTCTTGACAAACATGCAAGTTAATTAGCTTCAAGTATGATAAATGAAAAGTAATAGTGTGCGCAGAAGTTGATTAAGAAATTTTGTGAGGAATCATACCTTAAACAGCTAAGGAATTAATGATCTTTAAATACAGGAGAGATTAATAACTCTAAGAGAATAGTCTTGGTAAACCCTTAAAGGAGGACAATCAGTTGCCCAAATCAAGATCCTGTAAACCGATGAATAGTTTAAAAATACTTTTGTTTTAATACTTTGCTTCTTAGAAGTGTTTGTGACATTCCTTTTTCCCTGGTGTGTACTAGTTGCTATCACTAGAATGATTGATACAAATTGTACTGAATTTTCTGTCTTTAAAATGCATGTAAAATCCAACAATGGTTAGGGAGGTAGGATGAAAATGTCATTAAACTCCACCTAGATTTAAGTTCTAACAATGGTTAATTGTCAGAACTTAATGTGTTTGGTTGCTGTCAATCCCGAATGATTTCCTTGAGGTGGGGAAATTAAAAGCAGTTTAATTTTTTTGTTGATAGACAGGTTGAAAAACCTAATTTGAGGACAGGGAAAGTGTGTTGTTCTGGATCTCAGTGTCCTTTAAGTTATTGTCTATTTTAGAATAGATTTGAAGGAAAGAAAACTGCAAGTCAGTCATTTCTATGTAGAAAACAATTAAAAAAACCCCACTATTTTAGGTTAATTTTTCTTTTTCCAAGAGAAAGAACTTTTTGAAACTGAAATGGCCCTTTCACAAGCCTATCTTCACTCCAGTAAATTAGTGACTGTCCCTATTAATGTCCCTGGGCAACCTTTGCCATTTCAGATTATGTGTGAAAATATATGTACAAGTATATGCATACATATACATTTAATGTGAAAATGTCAGCTGGTTCTACTAGGGTGAAGCTCTTCTTACTAAAAAGAATCTAAAAAGAGCCTCTTAAATGTTATGTTCTTTTAAATGCATGACATAATCCAAGCTTGGAAATCCATAAAATCCTCCTTTTCCATGATGATATGACTACTATCTCCTGTTTTTCTATACCTGGTCTAGGAAGGTCTCTTTAACCACAGCTTTCATCTCCGCTCTTTCATGGGATGATGCACAGAGGTACTCCTCCCTCCTGAACCTGCTTCCTTTTATTCAAAGGAAAATGCCAGGCTGTCCTGCTGGGACGTTAATTCTCATCTATCAGACATACAGACAGGTGCCTGGGATTTGCTACCCCTGAGGAATAAGTGAAGTCATAATTAGGTGTCTGTCTGTCATTGCCTCAGGTGTCCTGTGCACCTTTCTGCTCATTTTCTGGACTCATTTTGCTTTGGTTATTTTTTTGGTAGGGCTTTATTTGGTGGTTTTTTTTTTTTTTTTTTTTTTTTTTTTTTTTTTTTTTTTTTTTTTTTTTTTTTGGTTGGTTGGTTGGTTGGGGATTGTTTTGTCTGTTTGTCTGGAGTTTTTTATTTAGTTTCTTAGTTTTGGTTTAAAGATATTTTTTGTAATAACTCTGGAAGCAGCATTTTTATTTCTACCACTGAAATCCATAATCTGCATTGGATTCCTTCATTTCTCAGAATATAGATCACATTTGGTTTGTTGGAAATGGCCAAATATCCATGCCACTCCAGGCCAGCAAGGAAGCAAAACACCACAGCCTGAGGACAGGCTGTGGTGCCCTCTTGGTCCTGCACACATCATTCACATGAGAAAAACAATCACAGCTGCATGATTTTATCACCATTTCTGTCAATCCCTGGGAGCAGCCAATCCCTTGGATAGCTGCATCCAGCCTGCTGCCACACAGGATGGCAAAGCTTGTATGGCCTGGAAAGAGCAGTGTCTGTCCTTCCTGGAATGGTGATGCTGGCCCTGTCAAGGAATATTCAGGTAAGGAATGATCCTTGATTCACAGCACAAATCACCCAGCCCAGCTCCACACCCAGTAGGCCACTGATGCTCCAGGTGACCCTGTCCTATTCTCATCAATTCTCTTTTAACCCTCTCAGCACAGGCTCCCATTTGTGTTTTGTTTTTCCCTGTCCTGCTGCCCCGGATCCCTCTGCCCACACTGCTCCTTTGTCTCCACATGCCCTGAATCCTTCAACATCCCAGATTTTTGCATGTCTGTATACACCTAATTTTTTTTCCTAATCAGTAGTGGCATGGTTTTGGGGCGGAGGGGAGGTCACCATGACTAAGTGCTATTTTGATGGTAAATAAATCAGTTCCCCTGAAGTTGCTATGGACACCAAAGCTCCCTACAATCCTATTCCACAATAAAGTAGGGATTCCTGGTAAGGATGTGTGGCAAGGTCCTGTAAATCACATTAACACCCACTTTATTCTCTCCATTGCAATTTAGTGTGGGGCATATGTCCTGTGGAGAGGCTTTCAGAGCTTTCCATCAGGGCCCTGAGGGTACCAAAAGCCTTAACTTGACCTGTCCCCGGCCCTCGGCTTGAGGGGCTATCTCACCCTCCCAGAGCTCTGCCATGAAGTGATGTTTTTTATCCCCATCTCCTGGGTGTTCCCTGGTCCTGGATCACCCTTTTGTGTACGGATGGGTCCCTCAGGGAGAGCCCAGCCTGTGGGAGGTCACCTTTGGCTCACCCCTCCCCACATGCTGCTCCCTGGCACCTCCAATTGCTTGATTTTCTCAGTGTTAAAGTAAAATAAGAGCCAAGGACATACCCTTGCTCAGTTTTATTAAATTGGCTGTTTAATTGCTCACCCAGATATCTGAAAGCAGTCATAGCAGACCCCCTGAGGACAGCCTGGAAAGCCTGTTATTATCTCTCTGCTCTTTAGCAATTGTGCTCTTTTGGCATTGGTGACAACTGATATTAGTTAGGTAGAAATGATAGAAATGTGTTCTTAAAGACAAGGCAAAAAGGGGCCTGAATGCTATTCCAGATAAAAGAGTTGACTACAGGAACATCAGAAGAGCACACATAAATGATCTTTTTTATTGCACATCCCATCCTCATTTCAGGTCTCAGGTTTTTTCCCAGAATTAGATGGCAGGATTGATTGTAATTTCAAAGGGATTTCTACCTACTGCATAAAATCCTTATGGTAACAGGGGAGGCACTTGGCATAACCTTGGGTCCTTATCTCAAGATCACTGAGAGCTGTGGTAAAGTTCAGATAATTTGACATCTTTTGGATCATTTCCTCCATGTAAAGTGGTTGCCAGAGATGACAGTGCAGATCAGATAGGCCAGTTTATCACATGCTGTTCATTCTTCCTTTCTTTCTCTTTTTCCTGAACAAAGGACAAGTTAAACAAACAAACAAACCAAAACAAACATATGCAAAGAAAAAGGAGAAAAAAGCAGTAATATTTACTCTCTGCTGCATTATTCTTTACACATTTTTTATTTAATTACAGACATTAATAATTACTTTGAATCTTACATTTTTCATTTACCCACTCTTCCAAGGAACTTCAAAGTCATTACAATTTTAATTTTACTGCAGTTCAGTAAAACAATAAAATTGTCACTTCCAAGTTCAAAACTCACTGGACTGGGTCAAACAATGCTCCTTTCTGATGCAGAAAACCTTTGTGCTCCATCTTTCCACTCACCAACAGAACTTTCCCAAAAGAAGGTTATGAAATTAGAAATGCCCTTTTCTTTGACCTGCTCTTTAACAAAGCATGTTTCTTTCACATGTAATGGTGCTGCACAAACAAGGAATGACTCTTAGCTTTCATTTTTAGAAGTAACTGTGTGACTAATCCAAAAAATACTTCTGTTTTCTTCTAAATGTCTCTGTGTGGTCTGACCAAAACAGATATAAAAGCAGGTAAATAGCTTTTTTTCCTCTGGTAGCTGAACAAAACTCAAAAGCAATTTGAGAGACACTAAAAATTACTTAATTATTGCAATTGAGAACTGATTTTAAATTTTTTCATCCAAATCAGAAAGATATAAACACCATACAGGGTGTAGATTAACAAAAATAGAGCTGTCTGAAGAAGCTGGGATGCTCAGAAAGCTTCAGGAAACATTCCTGAGTGTTATACATTAAATCTTATCAGGCAGAGTCTCAACTGTAGCTCCAGAAATCAAGCACTGTAATTTCTGCTCTTTCTGAAGAAATTGCAGCATAACAGATGCTGGAAGGCAGCTATGGACAGTGTCTGTAAAAAAGGCAGTGTCTGGAACCAAAGCAGCTCTGCACAAGGGGGTACTGATCCTTATGGGTACCAGCAGAGATCTGTGGACAACTGAACAATTGTAAAACTCACTGATGTCTGTCAGAGTGCTAAAGTGAAGGAAGAAACATGACTGCTATGTAGCACAAACAGCTGTAGGGATACTCCCAAGCAATACACCCCATGATAGGTCATGTTAACCCAAGTTAATGGCCTGTTTTACTCTTTATAAACCTATGAGCTAAACAATTGGCTGTGCAGGGTGGGGATAGAAGTAGATAACTGACAGTGAACTTCAACTTGCTCTGTATAGGCTGCAGAATGCCTTTGACACAGTGAATTTTTTTCCTAAAATCCACCCTCCAGCAGTCTGCTGCTGTTGTCATATCTGGACAGAGTAACTTGGAGTGTGCTACTCTCACATTTCAAAAAACAGAAGTGTTTTGGGCCAGACAACACCAGTGTACCAGACTGGCCACTTCTGTTCGTCATCCTAGTGACACAAAATTGTGAAATCCTATAGGTGATCAAATGGATAAGGAGTTAACCTTATCTTAAATAGAGCAAGTGTGTACTTCATCGTGTTATCCAGTGACAGATAAAGACTAAGAGCCTACAAGAATTAAAACTGTCCTTTTCTAATCACCTAAGTTGTGTTACAAGAACTAGAACATTATTGATCAAACGAAATCTCCAGAATATTATTACTCTGTCAGTCAGTGAGTCAATTTTGTTTGATTACATGTTTGTATGGTTTAAGAGACTTCTATCTCTCCTCAGACAAACATATTTTCTCTTTGGGAATTTGTAAAAGAATACAAGCAGATCTAATAAAGTGAACAAATAACACCTGTTTTGAAATATAGCTACAGATGTAAATTTTTGTTTGTAGCACAGTGGTGCTTCTCTCTTGAAAACATTTTAGGCACAGTTGCAACAATAAGGGACCTTCCGCGCCTCTTACCCCAATAAAAATGCTGAAATGTTTGGTGCCTAAAACACACACAGTAACACAACTGAGAGAACTTATGCATTTAGAAGGCTTTCCCCCTCAAATGTCTTTTGTCTATGGGCTGTTCTATGAAGCAATTAGCAAGAAGAAAGTTGTATGACAGCAGTTACAAGTACTGGAGCAGCTGTAGAGCACAAGGGAGGTTCCAGCTGAAGGTCAAACCATTGTGCATATACTGAAGGTACCTGCCAGAGGTTGCTCCCCAAAGAGGAGGGCAAAGAACTGCCTGAGGAATTGGAGGGGCTGAGAGTGAACAGAAGCTGAATTCAAATATCTTCTCCCTGCTTTCAGCATCACATTTACTAAACCAGTACAAGAATAATCATAAAACAGTTGAACTGAAGTTTGTAGTATAAGACTGTAATTTTAAGTTGACTGTGTCCCTCTAATGAATTCCTCTTAGTCATTAGAGCATATGGTTTTCCATGAAACAAGCTAGTGCCCTGGCTAGATGATACCCAGCTTTCAGAAGGTTCAGTAAAAACAGGATGCATTAAAGGAAGGCAAACCAGAAAATAATAGCCCACGTTACCACTTTGTTGTCCTTAGAAATAGATGGAGAGGGGAAGAGAAGAAAATGGAACTCAATTGTCTGTAAGTGAGTAGGTGGTTATTAAAAGATTGTTTGGATTGTTTGATCTAAGCGGCTTCAGCATTTTTGGTATATATGTTGCCCAAGGCAGACAGGAAATTTCAGACCTAAAGTAATTTCTGGCGTAGGCTAGTAGGACAGATCAAAAAAGCAATTGAATTTACATTAGGTGAGCAAACAAAGGTTTGCTGTTTTTGTGAGGATGAAAAATGATGGTGAAAACTCTGTTGGAATAAAAGAAACAGAGGACCCAAAAGAAGCATAAGGAGATCCCTCAATGATATAAACTGGCACAATGCTAAAGAACCCATTTCAGTTAAAACCAGCTGTGACCTAAACCAGAAAATTGGAAAGTTTGGACATGCCAAGCTTTCACTCTGTTAGTCAAGTTATTTTGCAAGCGGTGTAAATTTCCTGATTATCATGAAAATTCAGACTTTCTTGCCAGTGCTTAATATATTGATTTGTTGTAAAATGGGGGAAATGTTAAAACTGTGCAGCTAAAATATTTCTCAGTTATTTACACCACAATTTTTCCTGTTACATTTTGATTACAACAGTGCTGAATCTTGAGGTAAAAAACAGCACTGAAGGCACTGTCATGGGCTGAAGCCAATTCTGTGCTGCAGAAGATGACACAAACACAAGATGAAAATGAGTGATAGAAGATTATACACTAGCAGGGAAATGTCTGGAAATCCTTTGACTGTTACATTCCATAATTTATAATTCATGCAATATTAAAACTTACACTTTGAGGATAGCGCTGAGTTATGACTGGATCCCCCTGAAGCACTTTTAGGTTGCCTTTCCCCACCCCCCCCCCATGAGTTTTTCAAATTAAACTAAATTTTTAGATTCTTTACTGAACTTGTAATTTTATGTCTTATTTCTTTATCTCTTCCCAGGCATTTAATTAGGTCTGGCATGAATAATCCGTAATAAAGGGCAGAGGGCTCCACAAATCTGGTTACACTCACTGTTGGGGAAAAAAAGAGTTACAGTACTTCAGGCTGCTCCCCAGCAAGTCACAAGGCTGGCATATCCACTCTGCTTAATTTCAACTAAATGTGGAATGCCTCAACTTCATGCCCTTTGAATTAGCCTCCAGGGGCTTCTAAGTTACTTTCACTCACCTTGCTCAAGGGCATCTGGTGGAGATTAGACTCCTCATTCAGGTACCTAACTCAGGTGGACAATGTCAAGCAATGTGAATACTGCTTTATAGCTACTGAAAGAATTTGCCTTGCAGCCTTTAACTGGCATCAACAGGCAGTTAATCACCATTAAAATGGTTTCTCAAAGCTGAATGTTTTGCCGAGAAGATGCTATAATTCCTGCAGTTAATTCCTTTGTAAGATGATGGTGCACCTCAAGTTCAAAGCATTTAAGAGAACAAATCATTATCTGCCCAGGAAGTTCAGTCATTCAAATAAAATAGATCAGGACCACTGTATAATTTGGTCTCATGTATAAAAAATATCTTCATTATTAAGAAGTCTGCAAAAAAAAAATTTAAAAATCCAGTTCCTTCAACCAATTTATAAACAGTTAAGTTTAAAAGTTAAAAGAGTTACTGCAAACCTTCCTTAGACCATATCCTTTGGGAAACAAAAACCATTGCTAACACTACTCTGCATTGCACACCACTTATTAGAATGAGGTAACACAAACACAAAGATCTTTCCCAGGAATTACATATCTCTGAGCCCAGCAAGGGCATCAATTTTCATTTCAAACTGGCCAGATACAACAGAGACAGAAGAAAACTGATTTTCAGAATCAGTGATTCCACTAAACCAGACAAACATATAGCATGTTGGTCACAGTTTGAGCATTAACATCTTCCATTAAAAAAATGAAATAAAATCTAGAACATTATTATTTAGTGGTCAGATTTTCAGAAAGATAGAAATATTTCTCATGTCTTGAGTGGAAATCCATTTTCTGCACTGGCTTGGTGGTACCACAACTCTAAATCTGCTAGAAATCCTGCTACAGAAGACTAATTCTTTACGCTCATTTTTACTTCAGCTTTCCTTTCTTCTCTCTTCCTGTTGATTTCCTTGTGTGCCTGATAAGCAGTCTGACAGTGAAAAATAAAATATTATGTTCTGTGAAACACCTAACTATTTTTATAAGACTGACACACTCTGCCTCTCCTCAACCTGTTTTCATGGATGTGAAAACTCAGGACATTTTTAACCATCTATGCTTAGTTGTCATTGAAAGAAGTCAAATACATCACTGGGCTGACAAGGGAGAAAGTGCCAGTTTTGATGCTAACAGAAATCTCCCCATTCCAATTTGATGTCTTGTTCCTTGTGGCAAGAAGCTATTTTATGCATAAGATAAACCTTTTGATTTGAATGGAGGTGTTGTTGTTACACTTAGGAGGGGTTTGAATGCTTCCAGTGCCTGAATGGCAAGGGTTAGATGGAGTTTACCCTATCTCTTTCTTTATCTTTCTCTTTTTTGAATGCAAAGTGAAGTGGTATCACTGAAATGACTCCCTCAGAGATTGTGCTGTGCAGTGGTTGCCAGCAAGCCAAGGCAAAAGGACAAATTATATCTTTTTTCTCATAGGTAGTAGGTATGCTGCTCACAAAGCTTTGTTCACTCTGTGCTAAGGCCATGACTTCCTGAGATCCTTGCTAAACAGTGACAAAGGGCTTTGGGAAAGAGCTTAATTATTTTTAACATTCAAGAAAAGGCATACAAAAGAGTTATTATATAATTTCCCTCGGATATCAGTGGGGATGCTTTCTGATAAAGACTGACTGAATTGGAACAACAATGAAAACAAACCATACAATATTTCTTTAAATGAAAAAAAACAGATCTTTACCTTTCACACTGCTGTGTTCTTTTGGACAAGAAGATGGCACTAAATTACTTAATGGTAAGGCAGTTTTCTTAAATTCAGTTGGATTTCCTCTGTAGCCTCTTCTTTCTTTTCAAGGAACAAGATGAATAACTCTTAGATCAAAACTTTTGTTGGACAGACTACAGTTCAGTTCCTGTTTTGATTGTCTCTTTCCTCTTCAACTTTTGGATGTCTAAAAGTGCCTTGGTACCTTCAAAACATGTTTAAGAACTCAGCATATGCTAATAAATTCAGGATCACTATGATTTCTTATAGTCAGAAGTCTCTACATCAAAACTCTGAATCTAAACCAATATAAACTGGCATAAATCCAAATATTTCAATTGATTTCTGGCTCTGAGGAAGAATTAAATGAGAATTCACTGTCGTGCAATATGTATTGGAAGAATTCTTTTTATCCCACTCATGCAATGGAGGATACAGTGCAAAATTTTCTCCTTCAAAACTTTGTGTGTGTGTGTGTGTGTGTGTGTGTGTGTATAATTTTTAGGGAATAAATACTTCTAATACTGAAACACAGCTAAATTAAACTCTGAGAAGTGAGAAAAAGTTATGCAGAGATTTTTTTTTAACCAATTACAGAATTCAGATAGTGAACTGCTTTAACTGATCCTCTTGTGTTTGGTTGCCATGCATTAAAATATATTTTCAGTTCTTCTTTGACTAGGCCACCAGTTAATGTGGTGTTGATGAATACTGATACTAGTGAATGGATTTTTAGACTGGGCTTTAAAAACTGTGCAAATTTATGAAAATAATTATAAAGCAACGAGAACAGCATTGTATTTTGTCTCCAGAAACTTCTGATATTTAAAACCAATACAACTTTTTTATTTACTGAAACTATGCTTTTAAACCCAGTTTTAAATTGCAATGACCAAGCTGGATTCTAGTTTGGAGATCTAGTGTTCCTATAATATTATCATCTAAATATTAAGTTTTACCTAAATTTTCTAATCTTAAATAAAAAATTAATGTAGCAAATTATTCATTACAAAAAAATCTCAAGGGCTTTTTTTTTCATTACATGATATCGTGAGAACATATTACGTAATAATTCATCATAAAAAATCCTACAAGAAACCACAAACTGCCATTTTCATGGATCCACTGCATAATATAATTAAAAGCATGCATTTTTGAGGTACCTACTTCCCACACAAGATTGCTGCAACAAATAAAAGCATGTCATTCCACTCCAAATCATAAATATACTTTCTACCTAAAGAACATTCTTGCCGAGAATTTATAGGATGCTGATGTAATTGTTTTTTATTCTGGGATTGTTAATTTTTCTTCTGGACCTTCTCCACATATTTAATAAACAGTGTTAAAGTTGAAATTGTTCTGATAAAAGCTGTTTGCGCAACTCAATGAATATATATGAGCTGTGGGTGATGAATCTCTGAAAATGAATGTTTATAACAATAGCTCCTTATTTTACATTGCCTTCTGATTTTAGCCTGAAAAAATTAAAAGTTTTCACATTTCTTTATTCATATTCTGATAATGACACAATTCTAATAGTGCATCATGCTATTTACATCCTCAAATCTAATGATGGACCTGTCAAATCACTGTCTAATTCTCCTGGTCTCTCTAATTATCAGGAATTCATCACTCCAGGGAAAAGTACAGTCCATCCCTCCATTCATATGATGTGTCCATAACAGAAATTTCTGAATGCTGATGTATTTCTCTTTTCAAAAAGAGCTGGGTTTAAGGATTGTTTGTGTTAATGTCCTTATGAGCCATACATTTTAATACTTCATTCTTTAGTATCACCCTTTAAAAATCTTTAACTTATTCTGGTTTTGTAATGGACTGAAAACGACGTGGCTGCATTTTACACTCATCATGACTATTTAAAAGGTATGTGCATTCAGAGTGAATCAGAGAACTGTTATCCTTTCTTGTACTTCCACATTATGACCAATAGATAATAGATCATGTTTTTCTGGTTTTTCTGGGTTTTTTTGGTGTTGGGTTTTTTTTGTTTGTTTGTTTTTTTTGTTTTTTGTTTTTGTTTTTTTTTTTTTGTCATTTATTTTAAAAACCTAGTTATTTTACGCATTTCGGAAGTGGGTTGAGTTTTATGACATAATCATCAGTGATCTTTACTTTACTTTGTTCTCATTGAACAATCTCTTTTATTTGCTGGCAGGTGCTTCCCAAAGCAATACACAGGGATACTCAATCTATTCCATGCAGGAAATATGGAAAAGAAGGCATGTTCAATGAGATTAGGTGTTTATCCTCGCAAAGCAAATGTAATTATCATTGATCTCACAGGATAACTTGAAGGTGGAATTTCATTTTGTCTTTGAAAATATTAATAAAACTTTCTGGTTCTTTAAGCAGATTTGTGCTTTGGTTCCTGGAACCACATTCAGCATCATAATCCTGTGTTATTTTTAAGGCCTCCTGTCTAATAGAATAAATATATTCTCCATGGCTCTTGTCTTTACTCAAAAGTAGATGTCAAAACCTACTAAATCAAAAGGGGCAAATGATTAAGCAAGAACTAAAGAAATGAAAAATGAAACCCGGTACCTGGGAGAAGTGAAATTGTTTAACTTGGAATGTGTGGATGATGGTGGTTTTCTCCTGGAGTTTTAAAAATATTTGTCATTATGTTATACACAGCAATCATTGGGGAGTTTGTTACTGTAGAGTCACAAGAGCTTCTTTTAGTTCTAATAATAATAGGGAGGAAAAGATGTGCGCATAGAATGGTGGTGCAGGAAAGTGGAGTTGGTAGGTAGAGGTCTGTCCCATACAAAAAAGAGCAAGGAAAGCTAGAG
>WBNO01003635.1:48008-64226 GCA_013400575.1 Peucedramus taeniatus | reverse complement strand
CCGAGAGCGGCTCCGAGGCCCAGTGGGTGGAGGTAACGTGGGCCGCGGGCCGCCCCCGCCCTCGGTATCCCCCTTCTCCCCGCGGAGCGGGGCCGATCCGTGCGGCCAGCGGGAGAGCGCTCCGTGCCCTGCGCGCGTGCGCCGGCGGGGACAGGGTGGGCGTTCGGGCGTTTGAGGGGAGCAGCCTCTGCTCCTTTCCCGGGCTGGGCTGCACTCCGGGCAGTTTTCCAGCCTCGTCTCATTTCCACTCCAGAGCGCTCTCCTCGCCCCCTGGTTATCAGCAAAGGTTGCGGTCAGCCCCTTCGGCAAAGGGACGCGCAGCAGGAGGCGCACAGCGGTTTCTCTCTGCTCCTCTTTCACTCCGTGGTCCACAGAGACCTCCGCAGGCAGAAGTCTCTTCAGGAGCATGACTGCTCCCCGACCACACACTTTCCTTCTAACTGTTGGTCTTTCTTTTGTTAAATACGCTTTTACAGAAACACTACAACCTTGGCTGGTGGGCTCAGCTGTCGGCTTTGTTTGTTGTGTGGTAGTGTTAACTTGGAGAAGAAAGGCCAGGTAGGGAAATGGGACTATGGCAGCGCTAGTTCTGATGTTGTTTGGGTTTTTTTTTTCCAGGACGCTAACTAAAAATTAAATTCAGCATGTAGACCACCACACAGGTTAAGGAAAACGTTGTATTTTTCCCCTTTTTCTCGCCCAGTCTTCTTTGGGGGAGGTAGGTACGTCACACTCTTCAAAGAGCTATGCGTGCAGCCCAGGGCTCTTTACCAAAGCACGAAGGCTGCACTTCAGAATGCACTGCCCTGATGTAGTTGTCATTGCTTGTGAGTTACCTACACTGGAATAACTAATTTCTGCCATTGTCTACTATATAACCCATGGATTTTTTGGTTTTGTCTTTTGTCCTTTTTAAAGACTGTTACAACAGAAGGGGCTTAATACAATCACTTGCATAATTTTTAAAAAGTAAAAGTTCTAGCATGGTTAAAGGGTTTATGCGTTCATTCAGCACATCTGAAGAGAGTTCACTATTTGCCTTTCACATTAGCCTTAAAACATTTCTCTCCTTGTTCAGAAGGGGCAGGTGGATCCAGCAGAACTAGTTCCTGCAGTATGGTCTGGGAAGCCAGAATGTTTTACTGGGAGGAAATAGGTGTCATCTCACAGATACTGTGTTTCACAGATGTAGTGCATCTGGGTATACTGCATTATTAGCCTGTCAGTATAAGGTTAATTGCAATAAAGTTCATGTAGCCCAGCATAAATTAGCCATAGGAGAAATATCCTATTTCTAGCTTCCTAGTCAAAGAAGTAATTGTAGAACTAGTGAAGAAAAGCAGAAATGTAATTTTGCTGTCTTTCTTTTAAACTATCTTAAAAGGTACACGTTGTGGTTGAGAGATACTAATAACTTTGCTGCAAGGAGGTTATGTAGTTTATCTCTCCAATTTGCAAAATCACTAGGAAAGTAATAGATATCACTAAAGGAATATGGAAGAGATTTGGGTGGTCTCCAGCAGATATTTTTCAAACACGAACCTACTAATATTTGTCATGGATACTTGGGAATCTTTCCCAGGTACCTGGGGCTTTTTAAGAGAACTCTGCTTTAACAAGAACTAGTCACTATGTAGGACAAAAGCCAATTGGAAGTCCATTTTTTCTCTAGTATGACTACTTTAGTATGAGGTCATTGGAAGGCACTTTTGCTGCTGACATTTTCTGATAGGGTAATTTTACTCCCTAATTTTGCATGTCAATGCAGAAACACAAAAATAAAAAAATAGACATAATCAACTATTACTTACATCAACCAGTGTGTTCCTGATATTTTATGACTAATTAAAAGTAGGCCCTCACCTTGAGACGTTTCTGGCGTACTATAAGTGACATATGTAGGTGGCTTTGAATAGCTTCTGAGCCGTAAGAGACTCCTGTCGGTACTTTAGGAACTTCAGAGCAGATGTTCTTTATCTTGAAAAAGGTTAGGAGTGTACTTTATGCATGAATCTCTGTCTTCATTGTGTTTTCATGATTGAGTTTTTTAGTCTGTTGAGGGTTACTGTGCATAGGATGTCTTGTTTATGGAGAACTTTGGTTATATACCCTCCATAAAATGTTTAGGTATACAGCAAAATAGGAAGAAAAAATGAATTCTTCTTGTAAAGGTAGGGGTGAAATAAGATAAGGTTTGGTGTATTTCATAACTGTGGGAGAAAAGAAACATAAAATGAATATTCAGCTAAAAAGTATAAGTGCCTACACTTCATGCAAAGAAAACTGTCTTTTCTTTATCTTATTTCCCTTGACTTGTTTTCTGGTTACTATGGCAAAAAGAAGTGCAAAATACCAGGCACAGACTTGTTCTGTGACCTGTGGCAGATGATGTAATCACTCTCTGCTGCACTGAATATAAGAAATATGAAGAAATCTTCACAGGGGGTAGTAAATCTGAACTTGAAATGGAAATGTCATAGAATAATTTATGTAAGGTAGTTTCACAGACTGGCTTTCTAAGAATTATGAAGTATCTCTGTTTTTATTATCCTTTGCATTTTCTTGGAGGAAAAAGCAGTAAAAGGTAGAGATAATATTTTGCATTATATATTTCCATTTTGCTAATGAAATCCTAAAAAACACAGATGAATGTATTTAGTAAGGAGGGTGAGGAAGGAGTCAGTTATTTGTTTGTTCCTGCAAAAGAGCTAAAAAGCAGCATTTGGAGGCAGCATTGCTAAGGCTGTCTATATGGCATTGGGGCTGGGTACTGCAGCCCTTCATGATCTGGTTCAGCAGGTTGCCTGATCTGATGATTACTTAAGACAGCTGTATAATAAATGCCAGTGTTACCAGTATCTTGCTTTGCTGGTTTATTTATGTAGGCATTTTACTGCTCACAGTAGATCCACATAGAGCACAGCTTTCCTGTCTGGTCACTGAGTAGGTTCCTTGCAGTGGCTGTTTGCACACCAGCATATTGAATTTATGATCTTCCTATTTGTATTTTTTTTCTCTAATTTTTATGCATTAAATATAGGTCTGAGGAGGATTCAGTGGGTTACAGAGGACCTGCAGCAATGCCAATGGTTTTGCTTTGGTTCAGAAAGGTTACACATTACATTGACAATGAACACAAGCCATAGGACACCTGGAACACTGATATAAGGTCATACTGACACATGTTATTATTAGGTTTGGTCTTGTAATTGCATTCAATTTTACATCTTCTATTAAATTAAGAAAATTAAAGAACAAAGTAAGACTTAACAAGGGGTTCAAACATGGCTGCACGTTGAACCATAGTTTTCAGTCATAGTTGAAACCATAAGTTTCAGCTTACAAATAGTTGCGTAGCTTTCAACTATATCATAGTTGTAAAGTGTCCTAGAAGACCATAAACATGCAGTATAAATAGAAGCACCCTCTATCAGCTTTAACTTGTCTCTGAATTAATTGTTTTCTCGTTTAACCTCCTGTCCCTCTAATTTTATTCAATGTGGATGTCTCATCTTGTGATAAATAGTTTATTCATCAACAGACATGAAATAAGGGCAGAAGCTGGAAAAAAAATCATCATTTGTTTTACTGAATCTGTCTGACCTTAGGACTTGCAGGGGTCAGTTTACTTACTTTTTTATGTTATAAAATGTGCTGCTTGCAGAATATTGTTACTGCTGTGAGACTGTACCAAAAAAGTGTTTTGAAAGAAGCCATTTACAGCTTTTGGAAGTTCTCAGCATGTGACATTTTGGCTACAAAGAGCATTCTCTTATTTCAGAAGTTAGTCACTAGAAAAATAGTTGAGAAGGCATAGCTTTTCTCTGTTGTTGCCTTGAGCATTTTGTTTAATCTCTGCAATAACAAAGGGACAAAATCTCGTGTGTATAGCTAAGATTTCTTCACCAAAAGCCTTTATCATTTGGGGAAAAAACAAATAGAGGAAATTTTTTTTAAAAAGTACTTTTTATAAACTACTCACATTTTCTATCCTTTTGCTTTGATAGCATTGGTATTAATAACTCCTTCCTGTCCCAATCTATTTAACATCTCTTTGGTGGTATTTCACAAGTTGATGTTTGTTTCCTCCAACAAAATTAAAAAGATACTTATTCTTGACAAAGCAGCGGGGAGTTTCTTTATATACTGTCTGTCTGTGAATCCTGTCTGCCTGTGGGTACTTTGGGTTTTTTCCCATTGAAGTTAAGCCATGCAGGTATATTTGTGTGTGAGACACAGTTGCTGCTGGCTGCAGAGCCTATCAGTTTGGCTTAATAAAGCATGGGTTGTTGCATGTGCATTCCTTATGGACTAGCCAAGTGAGCAGAAAAGCTACACAGGAATTTTCTTCTGCTTTCTCCTGAGTAGAGGCCTAATTCTTCCCTCAAATACATAGTTCTTACAAGTAGTCGCTCTGAATGCTAAAGATGTGGCATATCCTTTACATTATACCAGTCAGCTGAAAGGTTCCATTTTGCCAGTTAGATTTTACCCAAACTTATAAACAGTATTTTGAACAACTTTATAATATTCTGAACAACTTCACAGTTGTTGGTCATATTCAAATATTTAATTAACAGACTTCGTGTTTTTTTCAGAATTATGTTGTACTAGATTACTTTCAACATCAAATTAAAATTCATTTCTTTGACAAGTCCTGTGGTGTTTTTCACGTTTCATAATTGAAAATAATATCATAGTTCACACTGACTTTTTTTTATCTGTATGTTTGATAGGAAAAAAGCTTAAATTATTTCTTATGCTGGATTTAAGTATACTAATTCACCTTGTCACCTTGTCTATATTAATACTGTACACTCTACATTCCAACTAAATTTGGCTTCACATGGAGCTAATAAATTGTCTTAACTCTATGTAGAAGCATTTTGCAGATAATCAGTATATATCTTCCTGTGTGTAAACTCAATGTCTGAAGCTATACTAAATAACTAAAATTACTCTTTATTATGGGGTTTTGTCATTTTTGATACTGATTTAATGATAAGCATGCATTGTAGATAATGAAAAACATTGACACAGTTTTCTGTAATCTTTTGTAGATCCAGAGAGGGCTTGTTATCTACATATGCTTCTTCAAAGGTGCTGATGAGGATCTTGTCCCAAAAATTGGTATGATATAATCCATATACATTATTGTATTGTTTAAAAAGGAAGAAAAGGAGTTGAGGCAGAAAAGGTAGCAACCATTTGGATAAGCCATGAGATGCCATTATTCTAACTCAATTACCTGGCTGAAAGAACAGTTTGGTCTGTCTTGTTTCTTTTGACAGTTTTCCATGCCTCTTTGCCTGTCTGTTCATGACGAACCTAGAAAACAAATTCTCCTGATAACATTCTGGCAAGCAAAGAAAATGCTGCACCTCCTGCTTAACATATTACATGTGTCGGGCAATAGGTTCAGTCCAGGAGAGAAGTGAATTTCAAATATTTCATGGCTTGACTTGATAAGTATTTTACCATTGATCTCACTGTATGTGCAGGATATTTAAAATTATAGCCAGTAGAGGGAGTTATATGGATAATGAAACAACCTTTCCCATCTCACTGCAGTGGTGCTTGCATACACTGTTAGCATGTGCGGTTTTCTGGTTCAGCAGCAATAACAGCAATGTCTACATTTCTTGTCTTCTTCTCCACATGCACTTTATCATTTACATTGAAGCAGAGAAGATGCTGTGCATAAGGTCAAATAGTAGCAATTTCTGTCTTTACCCAGTGCTGTTTTGGCTTGATTTTTGGTTCTGTGTTTGTTTGGTTTTTTTCTTTACTTTTATGTAATTTCATCTCCCTTCTTTCCTCCCTCAGTAGCACTGATTTTCCTGGGAAATTTTGTGATGCTGCATATTCCAGATGAAAGTGCCCCTTTTCTGTGGCTGGCTGATACTAGTGGTTTGACTAAAGGTTGTGTAACAATATTTCACTATTTCAGTCTTTTTCAGGCTACTGACTGGGACCAGCAGTGCACAAGTACAGGTGCTATTAAAAATGCTGAGAGCAACTCCTGGGAGGTTCTCTCTTGGTCTTGGGAGGCACAGTCCTTCTGTGATGCTAAATATTTAAATCTATGATGTAAAAATATGTTTTGTGCTAGTGAGAGTTTCATGAGAATGTTGCTTGAGAATAATTACATTTTCAGCTGTGGGGCAGCTAAAGCAGGCCAGAGAAAGAAAATTCTGTTTCCTATCAGATTCATCTAGGACCATCCTCCTTGAGTGCCTGTCTTAGAGAATATTGTTTCCTAAATATATTTTGAATCTGTTTAAGTGTGTGGGTTTGGTTCCTGAATCACAACTCAGCTGTTTTTGCTTCTAACAACATTAAACATTTATGTTTAGGGTTTGGAGGCATGACTAGTATCCTCCCAGCTTTTACAGAGTTGGGGTAAGGATTTGATTTGTTATAAAAACATCAGAAAATCTAAAGTTAGTAAATGCATTGATTTTATTTGCAAGTTTATATGCGCTGGCTTATAAGCCAAATTGCCTCTGACCTTCCTGCCCACCTCCTGTCTCAAGTGACAAACTGGTAGCTGCATGTCTTGAAATGGAACACTGAAGGACACTTGCTCTACTTGAGACCAAACAGAGGAGCTGTGCCTTCAGCTCAGATCAGTGCTGAGTCCTGCTGCAAACTCCTGCAACCAGAATGAAAAGAGAGTCAGGGCAGAACACTCTCCAAAGTGCACTGAGGATGGTGTGTCCTACAGTGTGGAGTGTTGTGCAAGTGCTGCCTGTTTGAGTATCAAGCAATTAAGGAAGGCTCACTGATCACATCCTGCGTTCTTTTGGGGGTGTCCAACTAGAGTCAATTTTAGGATTTTAGATAGCCAATCACTTGCCTCAAAAATAGAACTTTAGACATATGATATTAATATCCTTCACATTCCTCACAATACTCAGACATAATAGTTGGTTAAGTATTTATTGATTGTCCATGTTTCAGTTAATTAGTAAACAGTTTCTTTTACTCAGTGGTTTGTCACACATCAAAATATTTGTTGGATCTTATGATGTCCTGTTTAATTCACTTCAGTAATACTAACTCTTATTTTATTTTTATTTGCAGTCGATACGCTGTTGAATGTTAAATTAAGTGAAAATGAAAACGGCGAGTTTGTCTCTGTTCTTGATTTACCAGGCGATGTACTCATCATACCACAAGCTACCCTAGGTGGTAAACCAAAGGGAAGAAAGATGCAGTATCATGCAAACATTGAAAAAGAAAAAGGGTTGGAACTTTATTCTCAGTTTGTGACTTTGTGTGAAAAAGAACTGGCTGCCAATGCCAAATGCATGGAAGCTGGTGTTCTTGTCAAGCATGGCACATACGGAAACAGGCAGGTGTTAAAACTGGACACAAATGGACCTTACACTCACCTGATCGAATTTTGAAAAAATAAATTGTATCCCGAATACAGTACTGGTGTCTTTTGTTTTTTTTGGTTTTGTTTTTTTTTTTTTTTTCCTTCTAAACATCTACTTGATTGCAATCTACTTGATTGCCTTGGGAAATAGTTTAAAAAGGCTTTCACTCATCTGTATTGGTTTTGCCAATCCCATTGAATAGGAGGATGCCTGAGGCTGCCTTGCTATAATGAGTATGTGTTTTTTGCTCATATGCATCTGAAGTGTTGTTAAAATATTTGTTAATGTTGATCCAATAATTCAAAATGTTTATCAACAAAAATGGGATAATGCAATCATTATTTACTAAAAAATAATGAAAGAAGCATTACATGTATATCTTGAAGAAGTGGTTTATAGATTAAAAAAAGAATACTTTAGATGTACTTGTGTCAATTTTTACCTTTATGTTTTCTGTCTATAAAATGATAATGCTTTCTAACTAACTAATATATTGAAAACAAATTCACTGAATTTTACCCACTTAGAGGGTAAGTACTAAATAAGAGCATCCACTCCCCTCAACCAGAGTGTGTAAGGGTGGGAGACTTAAGGCAGTACAGGACTGATCATGGGCTATGCAGGGAAGAATAAGTGAGGCACATGTAGAAAACCAGCAGTATCACTGAATTGCTTGCTTGAAGTTTCCATTCTGAAATCTCTGATGTGTTTTGATAGGCTGCCTGCTATAGCTTGGTCTATGTCCTTGTTACTGTGGTCTTGCTGTCTACTCAATTCTTTCATAACAGAGCCTCAGGAAAAGAACAGAAACATTCAAATGAAAACAAAAATAAAGATGGTACAATGTACGCTGCCATCTCATTGTTCCCTCTGCCCTATTGCTTCCTTCCAGCTTTTTGTCCACTGAAGCTGCTAGGCAGAGACTAGCTTTCCTTTTATAGACAGTGTTGGTACATTTGGGGCCCTCTTCCCAGCTGACCCCCTTTGCAGTTCTGTTATAAACATTATTAACAGATGGTGTTAAGAAGATATCGTGGGAAATTCTGTCTGGAAAGGCAGTAAGAACAGAACAGCTACATTAAAATGTGGCAAATTCAAAACTTATTCAAATGTCTTCATCCTGTGAATCAAGTTTCTCTTTTTAATGCAGCATTATGGTTTAGAAGGGTTCAAAGTGAAATCAGACATTTTATATGATTTGCAGCAATTATCCAGAATTGCCGTTTGAATAAGAAATTATTCTAGAAGATATGTAAAACTATGGCTAGTGAGGATTGCAGCTTGCACAATCCCGAATTGTTGGCCAGTAGTTACAAATACTGTCTCTTATCTTCATTTCATACAAAACATTGAATGTATAGTCTTTAGGCTTAAACTATGCTATGAGAATCACATTTTTTTAACAGATATGAAACTTAGTTTTGATAAGAGTAATGAGATTTTTTTCATGTTAGCATAATATATGGTTAATAATTATTAAATAATAATTTTATAATTTAATTTAAAATAAATGAGGATATTAAATTCCTGGCAACTGACATTCTCACAGATGATGAAAACAGCCATTTACACAAATGGCCTGGAAATGTTACCTATTAGAACCCAAATGACATATTTATTCATTAATAATTAATAGTTATGACAGACACAGTATGAGTCATGTTCAAAGTTCCTACTAGCAACACTTAAATAATGTCCTGATGCAAATGATTAATACAAATTCATTATGATCTGTGTGCTTGAAAAAACATTGTAATTCCTCCTTCTGTTGGAGGTCAAATCCTAAAAAGTGCTGATTAATACCACATTTCACAGACCTTACAGGAATTGTGGGTATTTAGTATATCTCAAGAATTGATTCTTTGAGGTATAATACAAAGTCTGCAGCTTTTAATTTACTTCCTGTCTCCAGAAAGATCTTTGGCAGCCTGGCAATTAATTGTCTATATTTAAAGAACTCTTAAGATTTCTAAGACGGATAAGCTTGAAAGTGTTTAGTGAAAAACAGACTTCAAACCAAACTCCATCTCATAGCAGTCTGTCATATAAAGCACATGAAAACTAATGTACATTTCAGTGGTTCTTAGGACTAGACAGAACTCTGACAGTTTTGTAAAAATTTGTGTATTATCTGCCCATTTCTGATTTATTTGTGTATGCATCTTGGGATACTGATTTCTGCCATCCTCTGTTCTGGGGATTGGCAACTTGTTGAAAGCTGTGCCCTTTGTACTGCTTTATTTATATCTACTATTGATTCACAATCCATTTACTGAAGGAAGCCATCTCTAAATAACATGCTGGACCCTACTGATAAAAAAATTGATTAAAATTACTTTTCAAAGCCAAATGCTTATTCCCTTCAACCATTAATATATGCTTTAAACAGATGACCTGACTCTGCTTTAAATAGTTTCTGTAATATGACTAGACAAAAACTCAGATAATTATCCTGTTCTATACTTAGAGAATATCTATTATAAGATGCTTAATATTCCCCACTTCCTTGAAATAACCTATAAAGTGAGGAGCTGTCCTTATGCTATTATGTCTCCAACTGCCATACGGGAATTGGCAATATCAGGTTTTTGTGACCTTGTTTGCAGTGCACACACCCAGTGTGTTAAAGCTGAGCATGAGTGGACTATGAACTGGGCTCATAGACACTCACTAATGAGTTCAGGGGCAACAGCCTGTTTTCTAGTCAGCAGGATTCCTGCTTCCTTCCCATGCCCTTTCTGGAAATTTTTACCTCTGCTGCTACACAGAGTATGCAACATAGGAATTTACAACATAAAAATATTAATCCAGAATTGGAAGTTAGTAAATAGCATGTAGCCCAGTAATACTTGCAACTGTATACTGCTAGTGACAGTCCACAGGCCTTGTTCCAAGTGTTCCAAGAGCTCAGGATGGAGGCTTATGACAGGAACTTTCCCCAGGCTTCTCAGACCTTTGGTTTTATTTGATTTGGCTGTAACAATTTTTTTTTCCTAAGGACAGGAGACTATGGGTAATTTGTTGTACTTTTATAGGTAACTACAGTTGTTATATAGATACTAACAATTAGTATTTATTCTATGTAGCATTATACATTTATGACTCTAACACAGTTTTACAGGGTACAGAAATATAGGCCTATTAGAACAGCAGGAGCTTTGAGAAGTGAAGACACCAACTGCAGAGTAAAGTAGAGGCATGGGATAGTAAGAGATGGGGCACAGGCTGGCACTGGACACTCCAAGGCTATAAACAACTTGCCAGTGGTCAGTTGAAGAAATACAACTGGAGCTGGGCAAAACTATTCTTAGGGATGAAAAAGAGAAGAAAGAATGAGTATATGAGATAAACAAAAAGCAAAACACTTAGGATGAACAAAAAGAAAAATACATAGTTGCAGGCCAGTAAAGAAAAGCAAGGAGTAAAACTTTATTAGAAAATGTATAAAAATAACCCCAAGTGAGTGATATTTCCAAAAAAAAGGAGAGAAAGAAGAAATCATGAACATCAACATTATACTCCTGCATGCACAGGACTCCAGATGCTGATGATCCACTGTGCTCCCTCTACAAGGTGGAAGCCACAAGGAGGTGAAAAGTTAAGCATGACACCAGAAAGAGGGGTAAGGGTAGGTACTAAATAGTGTGTGCATAATAATTTTTACTGCACTATTATTATTATTGAGACCTTCTATACAGTTTCTTTATTTTTATTTCCTTTGGTTTTTTGCAATAATTATATTTGGTAATATTTGATGTTATATTTGATATAATTTGATATAATCGTTATTATCAAATATAATATATTTGATAATAATGATTTGATTAAATTGCTATGGTCGCAATTAAAATAAATTTGGTGTGACTCTAAACATAGGGTGGATTTCTTTTTGCCTGTAACAAGATTTTGCACATAACAGTTTCTGCAGACAGTTGCTTCCCCATGTTGAAATGGCAGCCACTTGATGGGCTGCTGGATATCAGCCAGCCTTTGTGGTGCTTTTCACCAGGTCTTTTAATGCATCTGTGATGCCTGATCTCATTTACCACAAAAGCTCCACAAAAATTCTTCATTGTGACTCAATGCAACAACTGCTCTTTAGCTCCTCTTTGTTGGTATAAAAACATCTTCTTTGGAGAAGGAGGGATGATTCTTTTAAGCTTCCGTTATTTTTTGCTTTTAGTTTCTATTCCTGTCTTCTACACCGACTCCTTCAAACACATTGTTTCTCTTTGGGAGCTGGAGCAGCAGTATGCCAGAGGGCTGGAGCGGTCTCTGCAAATGCACAGGCATTCATTACCTCAGGTTGCCACCAAGCTCTGTTGTGACTGACTTCACTTCTTAAATTCTTTGCATCTCAATTCTCATCTAATAAATGGCCATCTATTTTTCTTTTCAGTGTCTTGATCCTTAAGATCATACATTGAAGAAAACAATGACCATCACTGTCTAATGTATTGCACAGCACAGTGGGACAGGACTGGATTGTCTGGGAGATTCACCAATTGCTTTATTTTAGACATCAGAGTCACAATTGCTGGACAAGAACAGAAAGCAGAGCTTCCTCCTAAATGTTTTTCTTGGGGAAACAGCACCCAAAACTTGAGACACTCTCTCATTAATTTGATTAATTTCCTATTTCCTATCTATTCCTTCTTTGTTTCTCGAAGCTTCTTGAAAGCAACTCAGAATTTGGGAATCCCCCTGAGATTCCCAAAAGATTCTGTTACCAGAAGTGCCATGCAATTACAGCTGAAAAGTAAATGGTGTATGTGGACAAGAGAAGGCAACAGCAGTTAGAATAGCCCAAACACTATGAATGTATTGCACATTTTCTATTTCAACCAATGCTGTCTTCTAGTTCAATTACTGCCAGTGTGTGGCTTTGGGCAAAGCAATTTTCTGCTCCACTTTTTCCATCTGTGATCTGAAAGAAAGAGTGAAAATGGGGGGAAAAGAGGTTTTAAACCACTGGGTTTCCCCCCTTTCACTAGAAGCAAAACATAATCTCTGATCCTCTTTTTCCATTAAAAGGCAGTATGCTTTTACCTCTCTTCACCTTTGTTGGAGTTACAGGAAGTTGCCTTTCACTACCTCCTACTTTAGCCTCTGCCTCACAAATGTGACTCAAGCTAATGTTCACAGAGGACTTGGAGTACCTCAATGCACAGTGTGCATCAGTACAAATAACACCTCATAGTATTTCTAAAATAGGAATGATCCAGAGAGCATGGGAGAGCAAATAAATGGCATTCCTGCCTTACTGTTCTAGTTCATATGTATCTCATTACTCTGAATTTAAAATTGCTTTCCATTCACCTTAATTATATTTACTGATTTAAGTGCCACAATAGATGCCCCATTACATCAGTATGTGTTAAAAATGTGCAGGAAAGGAGCTTAATGCTATTTAGATGTGCTCCATTAGAAAAGAGACTGGCAATGAAAGATTTGGATTAATGTTGAATGTAAAAGGTTTTTGGGAGGCCTTAGTATTTAGCTGGCAATCCATCCCTAGATCTAACTTTCTTATTTCCCCCTACCCATTTTGGTAGCTGTATCAAATATTATCTAGGCCTGCATCATACTTTTATTTGCATTTTTAGGATTTAAAACAACAGCAGGACTGTGTAATTACTTGGCAGGAATTCAGGCCTTGCATTTTGTGGTAGTACAAAAAGGAACTGTGTTGGGAATAAAAAGAAGCCTAGCAGTATTGTAGCATAAGAATTTTTTTTTTTTTTTTTTTTTTTTTTTTTAATATATATTTAATGTGTTAAAAAAAGCAAGATTGGTACCTAAAGCATTGCAAAAGCTAGGACAGGACAAAATGTATTGGAATCTACATGCCTCCAGAAAGTAAAACTAAATGGTTAATCCTATAATTAATCTAAAGATATCCCTTCTTAATGATTTTAAAATATAATGGAATTTAGTTTTGTTTGCTCTGTAATTATTTGGTGATGTAACATTTGATTCAAATCAGGCCCCTAGTCCTGTGATTCGTACTCATGCGTGGACAGTCCCACTGAATTCAAAGGCATACATTCTTTTTTCTTCCTCTAGAGTCACTGAGGATTAAAGCTGAAAGAATGAAAATATTTAGCTCAGAGGCATATGTGACTGTATAGATATTCTACTATGTCTGGAATTTGTATGGCAGAACTGACTCATGCTCTAAATCAGTCAACCCATTTTACCAAAATAGACTAATGAGAAGACTGATCAGTAGATTTGAGCATTTCAATTATTTGCCAGTTGCTTATTTTCTTAAGTAATTTGTTGTTGAAGCACAGTCAGGACTAATGGGGAAAGGGAAAATTGAATTAATACATGGTGAATGCATCTAATTGTCCTATTTTTTCTGTTTTAGAACAAATTACAATAAATTTGCACAACATTTTTTTTAAATTTCATATTGGAAAGGAGAATATGCATAACTGCTAAAGTAGATGCTAATTTGAATCAGTGCATGATTAACTGTCTGTTGACCAATTTAGGGAAAAATAATAGTAAAAATCAAGGTTAGCTATAAATCCCATGAAGACAGACTCTTACCCTTGTGTAAGCACTGCTGGCACAAAGCAACCCTAAAGCTGATGCACCCAGAGATGGAAGGAGCATCCTGAATCAATATGCTTTGTTATTCCAATTGATTCATATCAGCTTAGCATTAACAAAGGATTACTTAGATCTGATATCATGTGTCCTGGGGGGCTGGGCAAGATAATTCTTGGGAAAAACTGAGCAAGTCTTTACTTCTTAGTGAATGATGTTTTGTCTTGCCCTGTGTTCATGTAACACTCAGCATCATGAGATACTAATTTTGAGTGGGTGTCTGCCTGCTACCATAACAGAGTGAATAATAGGTATAATGATGATAACAGCAATAAATAACAGCAATAATCTTCCAAAAATTATTCTAGATTTGGGGTTGTTTATTTGTTTCTGAGTTAAACATGAGCAATCCTTCACAAATTTTGACAGGAGTTTCTGGTACCTCAGGATTGTCAGAGAGCCCTGGTTTTTCTGGAAAAAAGTGCCATTGTTTTTCTCATGGGAAAAGTCATCACGTAACAGTATTTGAATATAAATTGTTCAGCTGACCTTTCTCACAGGTGAATTGCAAATCACTGTATTAGTAGCAGCAATTCAGCTCCTGATCAAAATGAAATTAACTTAGCAGATAAGTCTTTCCTGGGAATGTATGTGATTTTTGAAAACAGGTTAACACCTTTACATCAGTATGAGTTTGTGGAGTTGATTTCTGTGAAACATAATATGTAAATAATTTCCTGCTTCGGGTGTGAGGCATATTCTTCATTACCACATCCATTGCCAGGATTTTTTAAAATGTCATTGCATCAGTGCTCGTGTTTTTTATCACAGTCAGTTTAGTAAAAATGAAACCAGTGTCCATATATGGTAACACAGCCTGGTGCTCGTGGCATCTACAGGACAATGTAATCAGGCAGCCCTCCATGTGCTCTTTGAAATATTTCTGAGCAGTATCATCTGCATAACTGAGTACAGATGTTCACAGAGGATCCCCTGCACGTAAACTTTACATATTGAACCTATGTTAAGTTAAATGTACAAGCTTATGCAAGCTTTAGACACAATTTCTGCTCCTATGGTTTTGTGTCCCAGGCATTATTTTCTCACCACAACAGTTCCCTCTCTACAACTGCCTGGAGGGAGGTTGGAGCCAGGTGGGGGTTGGCCTCTTCTCCCAGGCCACCAGTGATAGCACAGGAGGACATAGCCTCAAGCTGTGCCAGGGGAGGTTCAGGTTGGACACCAGGAAAAATTTCTTTATGGAAAGGGTCATTAAACATTGGAATGGACTGCTCAGGGGAGAGGTTGGGTCACCATCGCTGGAGGTGTTCAAGAAATGTCTGGACATGGTACTTAGTGCTATGGTTTAGTTGACATAGTGGTGATCACTCAAAAGTTGGACTCAATCTAACAAGTCTTTTCCAATCTTAATGAGTCTGAGATTCTGTTTGCACAAGTTAAAAGAAGATAGTCCCAGAAAACACAGGCTTGTGGAGAGAATTCTGGGTCCTGGATTCTAAACATGGCTGGGCATCAGCTGGAAAACTGCAATAAGATTGTTGTTTATTTTAAAACTAAAAAATGATTGAGATACATACTTTCCTCTTATTAAGATAGAACTTAAACTGATCACAGAATACATTAAAGAAAATCCCTCCAATAGATATTTTCTCATGACCAGTGAGTTCGCTAATGAAAATTTGGAAGGGTGGAAATAATTCACAGTGACAAAGCAACATCCTCCAGCTGGACCACTGGAGTATGCAGTAGGAGAAACGAGGTGAAATTCCTGGAGGAGTTTCAGCTGACCTTGTCTGTAAGACACAGAATTACCTCTTGACTTGGGATTCCATATCGATTTGGGACCCCAGTTTACACTGATGAAACCCAGGAGTAACAACTTTTGCAAAGGTTGGGTTCGACGAGCGCTGGCTACAACGGGCGTGTTCCTGTTACTGTCCTGTGCAGCGCCCAGGGGCCCTCCCAGGGAAGTACGGACGTGGATGCCTGAGGGGCGGAGTGGAAATCAGAAGCCATGGCAGCTACTGATCACAGCCAGGTACAAATCCCAGCAGTGCCAGCTGAGCTGCTTTCACAAAGCATCACCAAGAGGGATATTTTGTTGCTGTTTTTGGTGGGGCAGCACGGACCGCGAGCCCCCGCTGTGCCCCCCTAGCGCAGAGCCGCTCATCGCCCCGGCGGCTGCGGAGCCTCGGAGCGCCCCCGGGGCGGTGACTCTGTCCCCTCCGGCGCCGCGACACCTCGCCCCGGGCTG
>WBNO01003635.1:160-47525 GCA_013400575.1 Peucedramus taeniatus | reverse complement strand
TCCATGATTTTGGGGTCTGGTTTTATATTTTCTTATAAACCTTGTTAATTAGGAATATTTGGGGAGGGGTAGCAAAATTGGACATTCTGATATGTGGAAATGTTATTGTAAGCTTTTGCAGTTTGAATTCCTGTTTGTCTGGTTAGGACAATGACTAAGTTTACACCATATAACTGGTAAAAATCTTGCACGGGGATGGAAAATCTCTGAAGTTGCATTCGTGTTGACCTTTTTGAATGTGGGAAAGAGTAATAGGTGTTGTAAGTTTAGTTAAGTGTAAAGTTTGTTGAGATATGGGTGGAAGTAAGATAGAAGATGAGGAAGACAGAAAAAAAGTTGAGTCTAGCTCTGTGTTTCTATAAGTGAAATTTGATATCTTTTGAATTTTGGATTCATTAATTATAGTGATTCTTTGAGTTTGGGGCTTGATTTAGTAGGATTAGGTGTTTGCAGTTGTGACCATGAGCTGTACGTTTATTTTAGTCTCACATGCCAGAAATATTTTCCCTGTCTTCAGAAATAGTCAAGCTATATACTTTAGGGTTTTGGTACAGGATATGTAATATTCTCAATCCATGTATGAAAGAACAGTTGACACATAGAAGATAGATCACTTCTGCTTGTGTGATGAATAGAGCTTGGGTTTCTTTTCCTGATGGTTTGACACAATGAAAAGGAGGAGGGGGGAGGAAGCCAGTTTACTGTTACACTAAGTCTAGCATACACTGAAAACTTGTGCTTGATTATTGAACATAGGATTGTTTTTGTAGTCAGCAAAATACCTGACTTATTGACTAATTTGTGATGTTGTATGCCAACACATCAAAAACTTTATTAATCAATGTGGGATGGTCTTCTGTTGTAAGATTCAGACCACCCTAATGAGACAGGAGATTAGAAACACCTTCTCCCAAAAACATTTTCAGATTGCGGGATGTTTGTTCTATTCAGCTTTTATCTGTATTTACTGGGTTCAGGTAGCAGAATCTTTAAAAAGACACACAGTATATCTATATCTACATTGCAGACCAAAAAGGCTTTAAACTTCTAGGCAGCTCCATTTTTTGAGCTGTTTTTGAGTTTTCTTTGGGAAGCAGCCACATAAAATACCTAGAGAGTGAACCATTGCAGTGAGGTATGTCAGTGATTTGTGCCGGGATAGTGATCTCTCATCTGCCAAACAAGTCTCCTGCAGAGTTCTTAGCTGCGAGGGCTTCTGCTACTGCTGCTAAATTTCTGTGATGGTGTTTCAGTGCAGTTGCAGTCTAATCATAGTAAAGCTATAGTGATTTTCAGGGAAAATAAGTATCCTTTTATGGGATTTCAGTATATATTCAACAAAAATTCCCTGTGGCTTAATTTAATGCCAAGCTAGACTGGATTCAGCATTTACCTTAACAGAAGATTGGTGGCTAAAATCAACCTGCTTTTTGGATAATCCATATACATATATATCACCTACTGTTAGTCAATTTACCATTTTAACAAGTAATTTCATTTCCTGAAACATCTGTCATTGTTACAAAAAAAAACCCCAAGCAAACAACAAACACCACCCCGTCAGCATACTTAGTTTGGTATATTTTGTCTATATTAGATAAAAAATATTGTCTACAACATTCTCAGGACTAAAGCTATGTTCAGGCATTTATTGAAATTGTTATATATTACTGTTAGCAGGTGGATGTTTATACTTCTGTGGTTTTCATGCACTTGCGTTGTTATCGCACCAGGTTTCAAATCTGCAAAGAAATAAACCCGAAGTCATTTTTATTTAGACTGGAGCTAGCTACTGCTTTTTGAAGTTTACTTAGTCCAGTTTTGGGGAAAAAGAAAATGTTTTAAACTCACTTTGTCAGTGTCAGATGAGATACTCTTTCTCTGGCTATTAGAAGCATTGGTTAATTATTTGTATGCAATTTGCTCAGTTGACCGTAAACGAAATAATGTTCTGAGGTCCCTATAATGGAACCAAGTTTATCTTTTGACTGTAACTTTCAGAAATGAATGTAAATAATATTCAAGAGTTGTGAGGGCCAGGGAGGTCAGAGTGTGCCAGTTGTGCCCACCGTGGAGCTCAGGAAATGGTTGTTTCTATTTCTCAGTAACTGAATGTTGCTGTTTCTTGGTTTCCTGGAATAATTCTTCTCATGTGGAGATAAAAATTAAGGGGATAATAAGAAACATGAAAGCAAAGTGTATGTACTTTTTAACACTATGAATGAATGTCTTCTAATTGTTTTTTAAAAATATATTTAATGTTTTGCATTGCTAAAACAGCTATTGCATTTTCAGACACTTCGTTCAGTGTATTTTTCTCTAATTGTGTCAAGCTTTGTCCTCAAAACTTCACAGCAATCATTCAGCATTCCTAGAAGACATTGTCTTGTCGTTTCTTTCACACTTCAGCAAATGTATATTGTGTTGTAGTTCTTATCAATGTCACTGTTATGTGTGAGGATTGTGGGTGGTCACATTCATTGGCTGAATATTTTTAAAACTAGGAAGCCCAGAGCAAGAATTCTGGTAGATTTCACATAGGTTTTTGTTGCCTTTAAGCTTTGCTGCTCTTTCAGATACAGGGTAATTCCTCCAAAACTTGGAAATCAATAACATTTGATAAGCATTTTGATAGGAAAACCAGTCATTTGGAACTGTTCCTGTGGGAGTAAACATGTACTTTGTGTGAGCATCATGGTTCACAAGACATCAAAATACAGCCCCTTTGTTTTGCAACACAAATGGAAGTAGCTGAGAATTCTGTTGGCAAGAATTCTGTTTGGGCTGCATGATATTTTCTCTTTAGTACAGCCTGAAATGCTGTGGGAACACTGCAAGACCTACATATGTGGAGCATGCAATATATGGAGATGCACTTGGATTGCATCTTTAACAAGTCCCTGCAAAAATGCCACTAAATTTTCAGTGAGAGAATGGACACATAGCATTCCTGTGGCAAATTTCTTCATCCAGAGCACTCTTAAGAGGAAAGACTGAAAGAAAAGTATCTTGTTTCAACATCTATGATTTCAGAGTCATGTTTCTAAACAGGATAGTTGCATACAAAAATATAATATAAGGGGAAGTTGTCCTAGTCTGAAATCTTCAGCAATAACTAGAGGAAGTGGTTCTGCTAACATCTGTTATTTTTTGTTGCTTATAGTCAGATTCGTATTTGCTTTTTGCTGTTTGGGATAAGCATGTGATGCAAATATGTACATATTTTTATTTAAGAAGGAAGATGTGTGAGGGAAACTGAGTCCCACTATAGCATAGAATACACAATAAAACATTGGAGTACTCAACTGTGAGATTTATTTGCTGTGTTTTTCACATGCTGATGCACTCAAAATTTGATATTAAGAGTTACAGTTCTGCTTGATTTAAAGGCCTTAAAATTTTAGACCTCCTCCTCTGTGGCCTGGTATTCTTTCCCATGTGCTCTGAGTTGTGGTTCTTGTGATGACTTTCTCTTGTGGCTTGTTCTTGCAAACTGCTTTCAGACGTCACTGTTGGTCCCATCTCTGTGCTTGGCTTCAAATTTCTCTACTGCTGCCCAATGTGACATAACACTGCAAAATACCTGGCATTTTTATGGCTCTGTATTAATTTTGTATAAGAAGCACTTGTCAGTTTGATGCCAAGGGTAATTTGGCTCAAGTTGATGAGACCAATCAGTGACATATTCTGGTATGTGTGTGTATGCATTGACAGACTGGGCTCTGGTTTCGTAAGTTGTTCTTAAACCTCTTCATGAAGTATTTATTCAGTCAAACATACCAGTGTTTCTGCTAAAGAAACAGTCTTCAGGGGAGTTAAATTTCTCCTTGTCTCTTCCCCCCTCTCTTCTTCTTGTCTTGGTGCTGAAATTTCCTACATTTGCTTGTATGTTTCTTTGAAAATACATACAAGAAAGCAGTAAAAGGGCATGTGAAATTCCCAGCTTCTTTTTTTTTATTTTTTGGGTTGAATGAAAGGGTGAGAGTGATAAGCACCACTGAACATAAAATATGTACAGAGGGGTCACTGTTATGTTGGAAGCAGCAGTTACCTGCTCTTGCTTCATGTAGCTCTGTGGAGCAAAAATTTAAAGCTTGTGTATATAGAAAAAAGGTACAAGTCAGCTGAATGATGGGGATCCTGCCACACAAAGGATGTGGCAGTGCTGATTCACTGATTACACTGATGCTTCTATTTAGCTTTGCCTTCTCTAACTGAAGATTTTGAGGCAGACTTTTCTTCTGTGGATTAGTTGGTAGTAGTTCGTAGAAGTCAGTAAGTAAACAAAGGCTGCTCTGTCTTTCCAGTAATTATAAACATATTTATGTGTTGAATATTCCCACTCTAATATATTTCCAGCTTCTAAACTCCAAACTCATTTAAGCTGAAATTTTAGTTCTTTTTTATTCCTTATGAAATTGCTGAGATTCTGTAATTGTTGTTAATTTAAATCAGATTATTTCTGTGTGTGCTATAAATTTCCTGGGCTGTCATATCTCCCATTTGAAGTTGCTGGAGTTTGAACTTGCACTTTTTGCCTTCTCCAGACCTGGGTGTCTCTTTATTTTTGCCTACTAGCATAAACAGTACACTGTAACTATTGAAGTTTGGTCCATGTTTCATTCATTAGTAGCTGCTGGTAGTAGTTTGGCTGGTGCTTTAAGGTTTTTCTGCCCAGCTGGCAAAGACCATCATACTCAGTTTCTCTTGTCAGAAGTAAGTCCAAGGGAGCTGGGCAGGAGTTTTTTTTATGTTTGAATAGGTGCGTGCAAGGGTGTAACAAAGGTTTGAGCATCGATGTCTCTCTGTGCAGTCAGCTCAGATGCGCTGCTAACGATCATCCCATTAAACTTTTAAACAGTGCTGCAGGAGTAACATTGATCTCAGCTGTTAATGGCTGGAATTAAACGTGTCAGGCTGGAAGGCTTTCTCTTAAACGTGTTGGTTCACTTGTTAGGCAGATGATAATAAATCTTGCTTTCTGAAGAAAAGAACGTGGATTCGAAGTCAGTTAAAAATACCACTGTGGTGCAGTGAGGTTCATCTTGAAGCTAGCAAATGTGCTTCAGCTCTGTTTTTCAGCAGTGGGATGGTTATGGCATTGATTGTGTAGTCAGCCCAATGGCAGCTGTTATGAAAACACTGGTTGTTATTATTACTGGTCATTTTTCATCTTAATCATTACTATTATTCATTATTGGTCTTTTACTCATTACTGTCAATGACTAACAGCAGTAGTTTCTTAGAGGAATACTATGCACTTGTGTCTCTGCTAGATTAGTCATTGGTACAAAATTGAATCCAGGTTTATTATCTTAAATCAGATTTAGTGCAGAATTATGTTAATACTTTTGAAAGTAGAAAGATATAAATAATTGTTATTAAAGTGAGTTAAATGGCACCTTATTTCTTCACTACAAAGTAGGTGTAAAGGACTTAGACCCTCATCTAGATTGTGCATTTGATCCTCACCTGAGCCTCATGCTCAGAGAACTGAGGTTGATCAGATTTCTGTTTGAGCAGCACTTGTTCCTGGCAAAGAGAGTCAAACTGGTGGATCAGAGATCAAATGTGAAACATTTTAAAAGGAAATAAATTTGTAAGTACAAACTTGTTCTGTGGGGTAGTTTCCATTACTTGTGTTGCTCTTCACAGAAATAATGAGTCATAATTTAAAGGCGGATTTTTTAGTGAGAGACCAGTTGGTAGTTTGCTTTATTGCAGATTACTTTTTTTCAGTACTTCTTATTTTTTTGTGCATAAGTAAAATATGCCAAGAGTTGGAAGGAAGAGAAAGAGTGAAATTCATTGTTACCATTATTGCTCATGGCTTTTTCATTGGTAATGTTATAATTTTTTACTTAGAGTTCCATGTGAAAGATACACAGCAGTCTATGGTCTGCTTCCATCATTTTTTAAAGCCTGAGGAGATTACCTAGCTTGGAATGAACTTGATCCACATAACAGATGTATTTCGTTCTTTTACTATATTGTAACTTTTTCATGGGTGGTCTATTGGTTCTCATATTTGAAAGACAGTAGCTAAAGGCAGTTACTCAGATCAGTCTTACCCTGGATGAGTCACCTTTTATTTAACAACTACAGGTCCCTTTTTTCTTATTGTGGTTTGTCAGAAACTTCAACAATACAGTTGCTGTTGCCTTTTAATGCTTGATGCACCCTGTATTCCTTTCAATTTACAGGGTGGCATTCCATCTAGTGCTTGCTCCAAGAGCTTTTCTGAGCTCTTTTCTGACTAGTCTTGAACAAATCTGCTTGTCAAATTGGCAGTTGATAAATGAAAAACAAATTTCTGGTAGTAAGTAGGAACAACTTCTGCCTTGGCCAATAAATCTTTGTGCCAGTTTTATAGCATAATATAAATGTAACATAAACTTAGCTCACAGGAAAAAAAGAGGGATTTTTGATTGATCTGTTCTTGTAGTACTTATGGGAAAGTAGTTCTTGTAATTGCTTCAGTTACCTAAAAACCAAAAGGATGGTGCATCATGTTCATTGGCAAATGAAGATTTCATCAGGCATGTATGCCTTTTTGTTTTGGTTGATGGCATAGCATACATCTCATTTAATTAAATTTCACATTTTTAACCCAGATTTCTTTTTCACATTGAGAAGCATCAAAATTATGACACCAGGGGAAAAGCACTATCAAATAATTCAGCATTTCTAAACATGGGTTTCTTGTAACTAGAGGCGCATCTTCACACGCTTAGGTTGTACTTGCATTGATTTACTGGTGCTGATGATGGCCAAGCAGCTCCAGTTGCTGACAGAACGTTCACTCTTTCCTGGTGCTTGACCAGCCCAGAGCGTGGCTGTGCCACGCCTTTAATTAGAGCAGAGTCCCACCCGTGTCTGGACAGTGTGGCTTTCGGTTTGATGTTTTCTTCTCCTTAGAAATTGCCTGGAAACATCTTGTATGCATAACAAGGACGTATTTATTATTAATCGATTGCAGCTCGTTCTCAAGTTCTGTGCTTGTGTTCAGCTTTGCAGCCTTTTGCTCTGTTCTCTGCAAAACCAGTATGCTGCAGGAGAACTTAATGCCCTACATTCTTGCCCTGCTTCTCCCAAGTTTGTATGCATGTGCCCTTCTTTTATCATTACTTTTGAAACTTCATAAGTGTCCCTGGTGTGCAGGCTTACAGCTTATTGAAGGGAACCTCAATAAGTGTTTGAATTGAGTTTTTTACATAGGGCAGGGAGTATGCTGCTTTCTATACAGATTTGTGGAATGAAGGTTTGCTTATTGATCAGCAGTGGAAAGATCAGGTCTGGGATTTTTAATTTTTTTTTCCTGCATGGATAGTTCTGTTTCTACAAAACTAATCCTTGCATAATAAGCAGTCAGCCTTTGCAATTCAGTCCTAATAGTCTTTTTTTTTTGAGAAATTGTAGTGTTTCTGTTTGTTAGCAGGTGTTCATTATAAACATCAGCAACTACACCAAAACATTTTTTCTTTCTTGAATTTAGGCTAAAAATAAGTACATTCATATTGGTTTTGCAAATGTGTGCTTATACAATTGGAGTGTTTCGTTTAGAAACAAGTTACAATATTAACTTGAGGTGGTGTGGCTTAGGGCTTTGTCCAGTCAAGTTAGAAACCCCTGAGGGTGCAGGTTCTGCAGTTTCTCAACACCAGTCCCAGTGGCCAATAATCCTTTCAGCGAAAATCTTTTTTTCTATCAAGAGGGAAGCTTCCTTTTTTTAATTAAGAAGTAAAGAATCAGTCTTCATCCTCTTGGTCACCTACCCTTTTGAGGGCTGTGAGGTCATCTTGAACCTTTTCTTCAGCAGACAAGGTTCAAGATGATGGTTCACCAGGCAAAAAGAAGTTTGGATTACTCTGATATCTCCATGTACTTTTTATTTGTTTTCAGCCTCAGTCTTTTGAAGAGTGATTGAAAAGAGCTTTTAAAATAACATGCAACCTGTATTTTATGTCCTACCAGAATAAGTTCAAGTTGAATGAGTTTTGAAAGGAAATGTTTTTGCCTGTGAATTGTAATATCAAAATTATATCTGGAGGCTAGGAGAATGGATTGATAATCCTCATGTCTTGTATTGATAGTATTGTACGTGAATTTTTCAGAGCAGTTGAATCACCTTTGCTGGTTCTGCTGGCTTTGGATAATCTTTCTAGAAAATTATTATGGTTATAGTCCTGTTCAAACTTACTTTTTACTGGTTTAGAATTAAACTGAGTTAACAAAGCAGAAATGAGAAAGGTGATTTCAGTAGTTAAATTATCCCAGTTGTATGGTGTATATGGTGAGTCTGTTGAATTTAAATGTAGCATATAAAGAGCTAATAATATTTATGGAGGTCCAGTCTTTGTTCGTGAGCTATTACATAATAAACATTGTTGGTATTGCAAGACTTTTGAATTCTTGTTTTCTGTAGAAACACTTGTATCTTATGTGCTTTCATTCCTAACATTGATCTTTGTATTAATTATTTTCCTAGAAAATTGAGTTCTTAACATTCTTTATACAAAAGCCTGGAGCAGCAGAGAGACAGTTTTTACAATGAGGAGAAATTATCTGCTAGGTGAGTTAAGTGCCAATTCTCACAGCAAACTGGGATCTTTTCAGTTGGGGAAAACAACTGTGAGTTGTAATCCTGAGATGGGTATGTAAATTGGATAAGTTGCTGTGGTAGCAGGTGGTTTAGATATGGCAGATATTAGAATAGGCCTTAGGTGAGGGGAAAAAAGGAGCATTTGTGACTGAGACATGTAATTTTCATGCAAAGCAGTAATGAAACTCTACACTTAATCCTACTTTTTTTTTTTTTGTATGCTTCAAAAATGTGAGGATAGAGCTGAATTCCGTGAGTGTTGTAGGAGTGAGATAACTGATAAATTGTGAACTTCTATGTACCTAGGAAGACAAAATATGTAGAGGTATAATATGCTATGTATATTTAGGTCTGCTTGCCATTTTATAGTGTGATGCCTTGTCAAGCTGCTTGGTATTTCAGGTAGATTTGAAGTGACAGTTCATGATGATAAATTAAATGTGACTAATTTTTTTTTTGTGAGTAAATTTTACATAAAAATGTGTAGAAAGTGGTAAAGGTCACCTTTTGCTCTGTGTTTGATGACAAACTGAGTACTGAATTATTTACCAGTGCTTTATATTGCCCATCTACTATTTGAGGGATCACTTTACACTATAATATTGTTACTGCATAGGAAAAACCGTGTTCAGCAGTCTTAGTGACCTCTGAAAAGGATAACTTGCTTGGGAGTTTAAAATATGGTTGACATTTTACCAGAATCTCCCTGACTGTTTTTATTTGTTAAGCCTACAAAATATTCTATTCTATATTTTGAGACTATATGGCATTTAGATATTGGGGAAGAAGATATCATTAATAGTATTTTCCATCTTGGTTTGCTTATCAACAATGTGGAAATTCTCAAAATAGTATGAGAGACATAAGTAAAACATAGCTTCTTTTGAGCTTTGAGTTTTGAAACAATCTTTCCAGGTTTGGGTTTGGGGTTTTTTTTTCCAGAAGAGATTATTAGAGGTTTTCTCAGCAATGAAATTCGGGAGGCTTTTTTATGCTTGGCTTGGTACCGAGAATGTTGAATAATAGGTCAGCATTTATATTTGTGAATATAATTAACAGGAGTTTGTTATATGTTGGTTGCAGTTTTTGGTCCACTTTGTTCTTGATAACAAAATCATTATGTTTGAGGTCAGTTGGTCATTATTTTCAGGTATATGATTAAGGACTAGAAAACCTCACTTCATGCAAAACAAGGGGAAGGAAAATCAGTTCTGATATATTCAGATGTATATTTAACTTATTTATAACAACTGGCATATTACATCAAAAGTATTATCTCATTTTCAAAAACATTTGGTATTACTAAGGCCATCTAAATAAAACTGCTATAATTTCCTTTTTATATTAGGCTATCCTTTGAAATTTTATTTTTAGTAACTCAAGCATTAATATTATATTTGATGTGATTGTTGACTTTTTATTAACTTTTTTTCTTTTTTTCTGTTCAGGTGTTCAGACTTCTGATTTGGCAGATATTAATGAGGAGGAAAACTGATTAATGTAGTTTTGGTAGTTCGTTGGATTTTTTTTCATTCTGCGCTGTTGGGAGATTTGAGGAAAATTTCAAGGAATGGAGTTAGCTCACAGTTTACTACTTAATGAAGAAGCATATAACCAGCTTGGTGAATTTCAAAAAGCAGAGTTCATTTTTGAATGGTTACAGTTTTTGGAAAAACTTTTACCAGTGACTAGCAGAGTAAGTGTAATGAGACTTGAGAAGAAAAGCCTGTCTTTTTATTATTTTATTTAAAATCAAAGAGCAGTCTGCAATGTTATTTGCCTCATGTCTTGTATGTACAAGGATTAAAGGTATATTCAGTGTTAGCAGCAGCTTTCTAAATGTTCTAAGTTCTTGGTCACAGCCCTTCTAGTGACAGAGCCACTTGTCCAATGAAATGAATTTTAATTATTTTTAACTTCTATGATTACTGAAAGATTTTGCTGCCCCAATATGAAGAATGTTAGTAATGCTTCCACCTAGTGTTGCGCAATTATTTGATGCTTCTCTACCAAGCAGGAATGTAACATCTTTCTCTTGGTTGTTTTTTTAAAATTTTCTTAGTCAAGTGATAAAAGATGTGTTTCCAGTCAACTCTCCAATTGTTTGATTCACTGTTTAGTGTGTATTAAGTAGGTTATGTAGACATGTAAGAATAAACTAACCACAATAATGCTATTTAAGGGTTGTTATTTGTGATGAAAATACATAAATGAAAAATAGTACCAGGCTCTTTTTTTAAAGAGTATTAAAAATGTATATGAGACTGGATAATTGTTCTCTCTTTTCTAATGCTCAAGTTATTGAAATTCAGCTGCTTCTTTAACTTCTTCCTTGCTACTAAACTATTCATATATACGTATGAATTCTTCTATTTTAAAGCAGGCATAAAAAACAGAAAGAGAAGGCAGCTTTGTTGGAGAAAGATTTATGCTTAGACATGCCACAGGAAAAATACGCTTAAAACGCTACTAGCAATAATTGTGCTCTGAAAAAATGTTGGGTTTTTTAAGAAGAATAAAACAGTCACATACTTGAAATGTCTTTTAAGTATAAAAATGCAATAAAATGTTCATTTGTAGTTCAGAATGTCATTATCAGAATGATAATAATGAAAAGTAAAGATAATTTGAATTAATCATCTGTAGCTAACTTTTAAATTTAACTGAACTTTAACTGGTTACTGATTTTTTTTTTCCAGGCTGATATAAGGGAAAACCAGAAGAAACTGGTTGAACAATTGACTTCTTTATTAAACAATTCACCAGGACCTCCTACCAGACGGCTTCTTGCCAAGAATTTAGCTGTACTTTATAGCACTGGAGACACTTTTTCTGTTTACCAAACAATTGACAAATGCAATGAACTCATTCGGAGTAAAGATGACTCACCAAGTTATCTGCCTACAAAACTGTAAGTGCATTTTTACCCTCAAGCATCAGATCCAGTAATAATGAGACAGGTTTAAGTGGTGAGATGCATCTGAGTTCACTGCCACAAAACACGTAATAAAGCAAAGATTGTGCTGGTAGTCCATGGTTTATATGAGCATCAGGAACCAAAAAGGTAGAAGACACCTGGTGGTGTCCAGCCAGACCACTGAAAAGCAGGCCAGGGAGAATACCAACAATGAATAATAGAGTTATCAGAGGGCAGGTGCTTCAAAAACAAGGAAAAGATAATAATAATGCTGAGAAAAGCAGTAAAACAGACAAGCACAACTCCATGTATAAAAGACAGTTGCTGAGTACAATTCTTAATTCAGCTGGAAAACTGGATATAGTTAAAGACATCTGAAATGTTTGTAACTAAACACCAAAAGCCTAACCAGCAGAGCAGAGAAACATGAACTGCTACTTCAGAATGTGAAGCCAAATCTTCATGTGCAGAAATGTTATGAATAACCTTCATTCCTGCAATTATGCACATCTCTATAGTGAAGCAAATTGAAGATGAAGGTAGTAAAGATGAGATAGAAGCTAGTAAAGACAGATGAACATCCTTGTGCATTAATGATAAGGTATTGAAAGCAGAGCAGGATCTCTCTTCCTCCTTTACTTTGCATGCTAAAACTATTTCTGACAACACAACTAAAGATTCCTGAAAATAGATTTTGCAAGGAGTCAGTTGTGTTTTCTTATACCCTTTTTTTGTTTCCTTCTTGTTCCAGTTCACCTCTTGTGCAGTCTTTTGAGTTAGAAATAAGTTTGCTCTAAAGGATTTTAGTCTTGCAAAGTAAATTACTGCTAGACTACATTCTTAGCAACGATATGCATTAACATTAGAGTGGAATTGTAGTGTGGGACAGAGCTCTGCTCTGAATGGGTCTTCCCATTTCAGCTGTGATATGCCACACTGGAGGAAGTGGGATGATGTCAGTACAGCAAGGAGGGATGGAGGAGGCCATTGCCAGTAAAGCAGAAATGGGAGATAACTAAAGCCAGAATGCAGAGCAGTAGCTGGGGGAGAGAGAGAGAGGTGGCAGTGTACACCACCTGTTCCTGGGTACATAAGCAGTGGTAAGAAGAGGAAGAAAGAGATGGAGAAAAATGTAATTGTAAAATATTATTTTCTTCAGTAAAGTTTTGGTAAAGGGATTTCTGGTAGAACTGACATGGAGACAACAGGCTACAGAAAATAATTGGAACTACACAACTGTGTGTTGAGTAAAATCTTTCATCCTAGGTTGCAAATATATGAAATACTTGGTGTTCAGTGTAGAAAAACTGCTTTTTTTTGTTTTGTTTTGATCTTGATTAAAGCGTTGTCTTTGCCATCTGTCCATATTTAGCATGCATGCCCATGTTGTCTCGTAGCAACACTTCACCATCAGTGTTCACAATATGTTGATACACCTGGGAACTCCTTTAATACAGATTCCAGTGAATTGGTCTCTTATCTCATAGATTATCACTTTTCTTGTTTCCTATACGTGGAAGATGAAAATGTTTTAGGCAAGCATTTTAAGCAAAACCTTAGTTAGGTGCTCATCTGCTACTAAAACTCAGCATGATGTGAATGCTCTACCAAATCAGATAAACAGGTCACGCATCATGAATGCAGCTTATTACTTTCTTAAGGAGAGTACCTGTGACCATCAGATGCTCAATTTAGAAGGAAAATTGGAAAATTGTAATTTCATGCCCAGGCACACCATGAACGAAGTTTAAATCCAAATTGTTGGTGTGTACTGAGTTGGATAAAAGCAATAACAAAAACTGGGCTTTTAATGAAAGTAATATTGTAGTATGATAAAAGATAAAGGATACTAGGGTTTTTTTCCTTACTGTGCATTTAGGGAATTACTGTAAATATGAAATGTATTTTTAAAAATAAGAATGTATTCAGTATGAGAATTTAAAATTATGTATGTGGAACTTGAATTTATTTGGGGAATAAACAAAATGTTGTTTTGTTGAAGGGGATGCTGAGCAATGTGTACATATTTAAGTAGGTCTGAAAAAGAGCTGAAAGCTGATTAAAGCTGTGTAATTATTTTTCTTTTTGTATTCAAGAAATTAATTTGCTTAGTTATAGATATGTCAATACAAAACCAAAGTGTTTTCATTAACTAATTATTCAAAGGAAAATACTCTTTCTTTTATTAACTCTTTTTTTTTCCTTTTTTTTTCCTTAATATTAGCATTTTTTGCCTTTGCTAAAGGAAAGGCCAGTGACTGCACAGAGTCCATTTGTTAGGTATTTCACCTGAATGTTAAATTCAGAATCTGTCTAGAGTGAAAGGGACATGGGTTTATAGTTTTTACATCCCTCAGGGTATTTCCTTATTATGTACTGTGATACATAAATGACAGAATTGTAATTACTAGACCATTTGAGGTCTACTGTCAACCATCAAGTTGTAAATAAACCTGTCCCTGACTACTTCTGGCAGCATCTGCTGCAACATGGCAAAGAGTATGCTTAGTAAGCAATTAAGGTTTAAAGGTGGATATGAGAACTATTCCTCTTGTAAAAGGTACTGGAAGGTTGTATTACCTGAATTGTATTATCCAAGTTACTTTAGCAGCCCTTGTATCTGCATTTCTTCTAGAGGTTGTGTGCCATATACAGACCTTTTATTTTCCCTTTTGATGATCCACTTACATTTTTGGGACATCCTGTTTAGTTATTTTGCTGTTTGCACATTGATTACTTCAGTCGTCTTAATCCCTTTTATCTCTTAGTTCATCCATTTTCACGCGTCTTTGGATTTGCTTTTGTTTTAGTGCTGCGGTGGTATGCTTGGGCTATTTATACAAAAAATTGGGAAGAATTTTGGGAAACAGTTTTACTGACACCGTTGGGAATGTGCTTAAAGCAATGAAGAATGCAGAGGTATTGGAACAGCATGTTTAAAAAATGATTGGAAAAATAAAAGGATTTTTACTGCTGGTAGCTGGACCAATGAATAAGAGAAAATGCATGATACCAAAATACCAAAGAAATTGTGAAAAGTCAGATAAAAATCAGTGTCTAAATTCTGAAGAAGTACTAGAATTAATGGATTATGACTATAAAAGGATGGATCACAGCTTTTCCTTATCTGATTTCATGAAAGTATTTGATAAATTAGAAAATTTAATTGCATTATTAATGAGAACATTTTTTCTATAGCTCATACTTTGTTTTGGGATTTATAGTTGTAATTATTGCTTTTTAGTAGAACATAGAATTACTATTTTCATTTGCTTATAGAGTTTTGGGGCGAGTTATCTTCTTTAACTTATTTCAGTATAAATAGATCTCTAAAAGACCCAGCCATTTTTTACCTATTTCAGTAGTTGGCGTTTTATATTTCCAAAGAACTTAGGGTTACAAAACTTTAACATTTGTCTTTTACATTTTTCAGTCTCAAGGTCGTTATGAAATCATGCTTAGTTTGCAGAATATATTAAATGGTTTAGGAGCTGCTGCTATCCCCTGTCACAGAGATATTTACAAAGCTGCCCGATCGTGTTTGACAGATCGATCCATGGCTGTCCGCTGTGCTGCTGCAAAGGTAAACTGCTCCAATACCTGTTGTAAGTAGCTCCCTAAAACATGAAATTCTGTTTTGATGATAAATGAACACAGAAGTAAAAACATTGTTTGCTTATATGTGTTTCTTTGATATTGACTTGGCAAAAAAAATACAATTTTTAATAAAATTACTAAGTAATTTTAGTATGAAGCAAGGTGCTTATTTTTGTTAGGGAGAGCTCAGTGTATTATGTAGCAAACTAAAATTTTTACTGAGTGCTTTTCCATGTCAAAACACTTTTATTTCCCTTTTTGTCCAGTGTCTTCTTGAACTTCAGAATGAAGCAGTATTTATGTGGAGTACAGACCTGGATAGTGTTGTTACCTTATGTTTTAAATCCTTTGAAGGTTCCAATTATGATGTACGATTAGCGGTTTCAAAACTTTTAGGCACAATATTGGCTAGAGCTCTAACATCTAAGCAGATAACAGGTAAAGTATGTGCTTTCTTTGCTAATTCCTCATCTGTAAAAATCTGACAGATTATAAGAAACTCTCAAGTTCTGTTGAAGCCTGAAGTAAAATCACATTGTAAGCTTCCGACTGTTGATATCTCTGGTTTGGTCTTTTTTGTAACTTTTTTTGTGAAGTGTTGTTTTTTGGTTGTGTCTATCTATCTATATCTATCTATATCTACCTGTCTATCTATCTTTATAAAATAATGAACAATGGAAAGTAGTTAGTAAAAATTTTTCTCTGCTATGAGATTGTTGTTGTATGGAGAGAAATTAGTAACTTTAGGAATTTAAAAGCAAGATTAATTTAAGCAGTTTAGAAATAACTAAGATTTGAAGCAGTCTCTCTGTCAAACTAAAAAGTTAAGGATACCTTCGAACTGTTTTTCTGCAGTAATCGATACAACATCTGGATTGTCAGTGGATAGCAGTATAAATATGATCAGAAGCAGAAATTAGCAGGCAGTTTTGTTCACACAACAGCTATGTAACAGTTTTTTCTGACTGACAATACTTGAGTTCACTGAAGCATCCTGGCAAAACGTTATCATCTCCAATACTTCGTGTGATTTAGACTGAGTGGTTTTAGTCTTAGAAATCCCAAGCTAAGTGTCTAACTGTAATCTAAGCAAAATATAATAGGATGCAGAATAAGTGTGATTCAGACTGATTGTTCTGCTTTTAATGACAGCAGAGAAGACCTTCAGTGCAAAACCAACAAATGACAAAATGACATTCCTTTCAGCCCAACTTAACTGTCTTTCAAAATACTTGAGGCTGTGTATTTGCATTGTAGACTTTGAAGTCTTAGTTTACAAAGTATTTCCCCCAGAAATTTTTGGAGAGAATTTCTGCATTATAGAAAAAAAAAAATCAGTACTTATCTTTTCTCAATAAAATAAAAAAAAATATTCGGACCTCTTTATAGACTCATTAGTTTCCTTTAATTTATGTAAGCAATGTACTTGTTATTTCTAAGGATCTAAGATAAGGTTATATAAGAAGCTTATAAATTATTTGGTTGGCTATTTCAAGGAGTTTGGTCCTTATTTTAGTTATTTTTAGTTAAAAAGAAGTTAGAGCTAAGTGGGGCAGAAGCTAGATGGGGACTAGAAGGGGCTAGGGAAGAGGTGGAGGGAGCAGTATATGAAGAACTTTGTACTCCTGAAATTTGTGCATTGTGTCTGGTAACCTGCTGATATTGAGGGGGTTTTGTTTAATTTTTTCTCTGGACATCTTTATCTCCAGTCCTCTCATTCATTTTCTCATTTGAATCCTTGAAAGAGAATGGAAAATGCAGTGAAAATTTTAGGTTCGTTTGCACAGTGTGCTGTCATTGCGCTAAGTTTACATGTACATGTCACAGCATGTATTTTAAATAAACTTTCTATCAAGAAATAAAGCATTGGAATGGGAATTGGGGATGGTAGTGTTCCTAAACAATTGCAAGCATATTTTATATTTCTCACTTATTTAGAGGACTATCTTAATGCTTAGGTGACTTGATATTTTTTCTAAGAGGACCTTTAGCTGTGTCTTTACTTAGCTAAGTCTAGTAGAGGGAGATTCCTCTTTCTGAAGTTTGGAACAGAGGTTGTGTTTGCTGGTAAGCTGGAATATGTAAGAACTAGGGCTTTCAGGAACCTGTGGGTGGTAGGGGTAGACCCTACAGACCTTTTTGCAGACTGAGCATAGATGGTAAATTCTGAGGGTGGGTAAATGTAAGTATGCATATTAAGTAATGGCTTAAACTGCTTAAAGATAGTTAAAGCAGAAAAACGTGAGAAATATTGTGTTCTGCTGGAGCACTGAGAGCTAAGATGTCCTAATTTCTGTTGTGAAGTTATGCTCAAACAGTATTTGGATTTGATTGTGCTACTGAGTTTGTGCAAATTATTTTTACTAAAATTAAGAGAGTTGAAACTCTACTTCTAAAATGTAGCGAGATTATTGAACTATTCCTCTAAAGATTTACATTTATTCTTAGCGTCCACCAAGCATAATTTCCGCAGAATCTCTTTGGAAGATGTGATGGAACTACTGGGAACTGGATTTCTGCGTGGAAGTTGTGGATTTCTACGAGCCAGTGGTGATATGTTGAAAGGGACCAGTTCAGTCAGCAGAGATGTTAGAGTTGGAGTCACCCAGGTTTGGATTACATTAGTTATGATTTTCTGAGATTGCCAAACATTTGTATAATTACTTTGCTTTGTATATAGCTCTTCTTTCATCCTTTTTTTTGTATTTGTAATGAAATCTTTTTATTTCAAAATAAGGATTTGCGTCTTGAGTCAAGCTAGAAAGAAAAGAAAAAAAGATTTCTGATGTTGCTTATTGTTTACCCGAGAGTCTGACATTTTAAAAATTAAATATGTATTACTTGTGAAAGCTTCACATGATATGAATTTCAAATGAGTGATATAAATAAATTCCTCAGTTTTCTAATTTAAAACTTATTTCCTTATGTTTGAAAATTAAAGGGAGAAGTTACAAGAAATGTTTGAACTTGAAATAGTTTCCTTCTGTATAGGGAATTCCAAGTCTAGTTCTGAAAGGATGGTTCTGCTTTGAGGAAGTGCATGAAAAGCAAGAAAAACAGAATTTAATGGAAAAAAAACAGCATCTGTTTTGCTATGTTCCAGGATGCTCAAAGCATAGGATCTTGTAAACTGAACAGGACTGAAGCCAGGCCATGTAGTGCCTGCTGGTAAAAACAGTATAAATTTTTCGGATAGTATCAGGTTGGCTTCATCCTGTAAATATTATCTTAAATGTAAACATGCTGAATTAATTGTAGATATTCAAATGTGAAACCTACGAACCAAGATTAAAGGTAATGATGAACACTTATGTATTAAGTAGCTGTGATTATTTTAGTATGTTGCAGTCCCACAGCTATATGATAACCTCCTTTGCCAGTAAGGCAGTTTGTCAGTACATTTCAACTTCTGTGCAAAAATCTTTATATTAGTTTGAATTACTGATAGAAGCTGCCAGATTTTGCAGTGAAACAGCTAGAAGGTGCTACAAATTGTCTTCTGTGCTCAGGTCGTGCTGAGTGGAAGCATTAACTTTTGACAGAACAGAAAAGCTGGGGAACAATAATACCTTTACAGCTATTTGCCTAGGAAATGCATGCCAGAGATTTCCAGGGTCTTCTATATACTTGGTAGCTCTATTGGTTTTCCAGGAATATATGAGATATCTTGGATCAATGTGTTGACTATTTGTACTGGTTTTTGAAAGTTGTCTCCTTTTCCATACATATCTATGTTAATAGAGTAGTACCTGTGCTAGATGGTGCACTCAGACTGTACCAAAACAGTTTAAATACTGCAATCTTTCTACAAAACGTATGAAAAATTGTGAATTTATCAGTGCTTCTGAATAGAAAACACTTGCAGTTAAAAATGTATTAATTAGTGAGTTGCATCTTATTATGAATTTAAAAATAAGAAAGGCTCTGAAGATGACTTCTTACATATGGAAAATTTTATATTTGTTCTAAAATGAAGCCATGGCAGTATCACTCTTCCCACGCCTTTATCCTGTTAAATTCCTCAGGTTTCAAATCTGTAAAGCCAGGGTAATGTACTGATGCATTATGAAGCCTAAGTAGTATTTGTCAAGAACAATAAGCTACTAACAGGATCTAATAGTATAATTATTTTGTCTACAATAGTTTCCTTTCTTTTACATGAGTAATTTTGTTGTGAATGTTAGACACAAGACAAAGTATGTATGAGGCATATACAGAAATGGATTGATATAAGCAGTAGGTGAAAGTAGATTGATATAAGCAGTAGTAGAAAGTTCCTTTCTTACAAGGAATTTTATGTGCTCATTTGCATAGTCTCATTTTTTGTATTCTGTTTTCTTGATCTATTCATTAAAAAAATCCAACATATGCACATAGAAGGCAATTGTAGGGGAGCTTATTATGTGGCGAAATAAATGGTGTTGTGGTGATTAGATTTGTAAAGTGATTCTGCATTCTTTCTCTTTGTGGTGACAGTCTTTTTATGGTACCTCCATTGCAAGGCAAACTATTAAAATTCATTGGGTTGAAGAACAGTGCTTGGGGGCTGCAAATATTCCCTGATTCAGACCCTTTAATAACCAAATTTTCTCTGGGTTATGGGTTATAGTTTTGTAACATAGTAGTTCTTAAAATGCATTCATACATTAAATTTGGGGTTCATGTGCAGAATGTTAAATAGCTGGAAGCTGTTGTTCAGTGAGACCAAACACAATGTTTTACATAACAAGTGCCTGTGCAGGGTAAACTGCTGTTTCTCACACTCTGGAATGAGATGACATGGGAAGCAGCTTGAAATAACTTACAGTCAAGGCAGGCTGCAATATTACTAGTGCAGAATCACAGAATGTGCTGAGTTGGAAGGGACTCATAACAGTGTTGATAGTAATTTAAATTATTTTTAAAAATAATATAATACATAGTTTTTAAAAATTGCAGATACCTAAAAGTGAGAACATATGCGATTTATGGATGTATAAATCATTTCAGTTTGGTGTTCTAGTTGTGGCAATGTGAAGATTTAAAAAATAAGTATGTAGGATAGTTAGCAGTGAATTTCCACATATTTTGCTCTAAAATATGTTTCTTTTGAAATCTCTTTCAGGCATATGTGGTGTTTGTCTCTACGTTAGGAACACAATGGCTTGAAAGGAACTTCTCTGCCTTCCTATCCCACATTCTAGATCTTGTGTCTCAGTCTCACCCTAAGGCTGTTCAGAGTCCCGTGGATGCTATCGGCTGTCGCCGCTGTGTCTCATTCATCCTTAGAGCTACAGTAGGAGGCCTGCTTGGGGAAAAGGCTCAGATTGCAGCTGCCAAGGAGATTTGTCAGGCCATCTGGAAACTGAAGAAAGTTGTAGGTACGGGTCTAACAAGATTATCCATTTGGGCCTCTGTTTTTCCTTTTTTAAGTGATTATCCAACTATCTAATCCAGAATCTGCAGAAACAGAATATATAGTGCTGATTTATTACCATGATAATGTAGAGGGCTTTTGATGGACTGCTTTGTTTTTAGCTTGGGCTGGTTGTTTGCTTGTGTGTGTCTGTGTTTTTGTACATGTGTACCCACATAAGTTATGTACAGATTTTTTAACACTCCATTCCTGGCAAATGTAATTTTAACCATTAACAAATGAAATAATTCCAATAACAGTATACAGACTACTGTCTGTAAAACTAAATAAAATTGTAAAGTAATTTAGGTTGGCAGATAATGCATGTCTAGTCAGATCCTGCCTTCCTGTTCAGAGCAGTTGACACTACTGGAGGTTCAAAAAAGAAGCATTTGTTCCTAAATGACAAATCAGTATTTCTCTTGGAGAAAACAGGTCTCTTGCATGATAAAGCCTTGTACACTGCTTCCAGAAAAAGCCTCTGATCTTCTGCCATTGTCCTTCTGGAGGAAAAGAAAGAGAATCCCAAACATAATCTGTTGTCCTCTGGTATACATGTTGTATCTGATTTAAATATCTAAATGTTTTGTGTCTAAACAAACATAATGATTTGTGTCTCAAAATATAAACCTTAAAAAAACATCATATTTTTTCCTCCCTCTTCATTCCATGTGTCTGCCTTCTCACTTGGTTGGTCTTGCAAGATGTCATTCTTTTCTTCCCTTTCTTTTTTCCTGTGATGCAGTAAAATCTGGCAAGTTATATCAAAGTATGTCTTCTTCAAGTCACTTTTGGTAGGGCAGACAGTAGCACTTCTTCTTGCTAGTTACTGTTCCCCATCATGTAAAGATAAGCAATTTGGTATTTTCCATTTATCCATACTCTTGCCCTCACAGATTTTACTACAACATCCTTTCAGTAAAAGAAATGTACTTGTCTCAGTGAAGGTAACTCTTTATGAAAACAATAATAAAAATGGTAATGGTAAAAGCTCATTTAGTAATATAAACAACTTATTTTGGCAAAAACCTTTCTCCCATCAATTTGTTTGATTTTGGTAATGATTTCATGGTGATTTTCTTGTACTGTATTATCAGATGCTGCAATGAGCGATGGTAACTTGGAAACAAAAATTAATACCACAGATGTAACAGCGAGTCAGCATGTGCTTGTGTGTGCACTTCAGGAACTTGGAAGTCTCATTTATGGCTTAGGAACTACAGCAGCACCATTACTGCAAGACTCCAGTACAGGTACAAGCCATGAATTGTTTTGTAAACCAGAGTACAAATTAAATTTCTATTTGTTTGTTCACTGTAATCTTCTTTGATTTCTTATGGCTATTCTTCTCATGCTCAGTCTCCTAAACAGGATCCTCCATAGTTCTTTTATTATTTTCTGTTTTCTTCCAATAAACTTAAAACAAAAAAGGGGGGAGAAGGGAAAGTTGACTGCCTTACATGCTGTAGGAAAATTTCAGATGTTGCCCAAAGAGTTCCGTATCTTTCCTAACCTGTACAAGTATGTTAATTAAAAAAAAAAAATCTTTATCGAATTTTACTCCATCAATGGTTGTATTTAAAGTCCAACACTTCATAATGTTTATAATAAAACAGATTGAGCTGGGTACCTTTATTGTTTTCATTTAGCTGCATCCATGGCATGGATTTTTGCTTCCTTACAGAAGCTTACAGATATTTTCTATGCATTTTAGGGGATAACTGTGCAATGTGTTAGGTGTTCTCCATAATGTTGCTTTTCATCCAGGATAAGTTTTTCGAAAAAGAGCTTACTTATTTAACTTTGTTGCAATTATTTAAAAATAAAAAACAATAGTACTTTTTCAAGAGAAGTATAAAATCAGATCATGTTATATTTGCCAGTCGTGTGTATACAGTTTTGCTTGTTTGACAATCTTCTTGCCTCTTTCTTAAATGTATTTATGCATATTATTTTTCAGGTGTTCTGGAGGCAGTAATTTCTGTCATTCTTCATCCCAGCATTTCAGTTAGACTGACAGCAGCCTGGTGTTTGCGCTGTGTTGCAGTAGCGCTGCCCTCTTATGTGTCCCTGCTCTTGGATCGTTGTGTTGAGCGTCTCAGTGCATTGAAATCCTGCCCAGAAGCACTAACTGGCTATAGTTTTGCTGTTGCTGCATTGCTGGGCGCAGTAAAACATTGTCCTTTAGGAATTCCACATGGAAAAGGGAAGGTATGGTCTGAATACTTTTCATATAGGCTGTTCATATGTTTTTTTGTAGTGGTATTTGCATGATTTCTTTTTGACATGATCACAATACCGAGTGACACTGATGAGATGCTTTGGTTCCTCAAGGAGAGGACTTTGAAGCATACCATGACTCAAATAAGCACATGTTTTTCTCTCATATATCAGGAGCAAAAATTTCTGTTTCTTGGGAATGACTCTCAAGTGTACAGGTTAGTCAGTGCTTACAGCAATAAGTGCAGTTGTGTATTACCTTGGAAATCTTTGGTCAAGTCCAACAGATAGAGAATCTTGTTTTACAGAATATAACAGAAATTAGCTTCTTGCATTAACTCAGTCTAAGATGCCAGTCTCCTCACTAGTACAGAGAGAAGATGCTGTGCTCTGAAGTTTTAAGGCTATGCATCTGTAGAAATAAAGACTGGGAGAAGGAGCTGTTTCCATCTTAATGGGAACTTTGTCCACTGAGTTACTCTTGTTTGGAAAGCTGTGGTGGATCGCAAATGTCAGCAGTATATGCTGATTTTTTGCATAATGTAGAAACTTACGATCTTTCTTCTGGAAATAACTGTTTCAGCATCAGTGGACATTAAGAGCATTCTGGACATTCAGAGTCCTGACTGATTAACTTTTCCTTGTGGTTGCTGAAGGATCATGCGGAGAGAGCAAAATGAATGGAGTTTGCCCACTTATATAGATAAGAAGTGCCAATCAAATACTATGCACCTAAGCAGAGCTGAAGTTTCTGTTTAACAGAGAAACATAATTCTTAACAAAGATTTCTTTTAGAGGAATATAATAGGATGAAATATGGCTAGGGAGGAGGTATGGGAGGGCACCAAAAAATATGGGAGGAACGCTGTATTCGGTACTAAGCTGGCAGGGGGAAGAACAGAACAGTTGACAAAAGCCCTTTTCTACTCTCTTCTAGGAACACTGCCAGATTCCAGACTAGTTCCTCTTCTGAGGAGCAGAAAGAACCAGTGTTGAATAAAGCAGTTTTGAGAAGGAAATATCAAACATAGACAAGAGTGATCTGTAGAGAAGCTATTTTATATTAATGGATTATCCTTTGAGAGGACAGCTAGAGTTGCAGGTGGAACCTAAATAAAATAATTAGTGAGTTTATATACCTTTAACATTCAATTCTATTGCTTATAATTCAGTTTTAAAAAATCCTTCAAATATCAGGCATACCTCCTAGTACACAAGAGAAAAATTGTCAGAAATCATTAAATTGCATCCTTTGTAGCATGTATGCTTTATAGGTAGTGTAAGTATACTAAGTTTTTTGTGATTTTTAGTAGTATAATTTTAAAAAGGTATTGTTTTATTTTAGAATCAAATGTATTAACTCTAGCAGGAATCTATACAAATACATTTCCTCTTTTACAACCACCTGGTAGCATTATGGAACTGAGGTAACTAATACTTTCAGACTGGAAAAAAGACATCAAATGAAGCTTTGGAAGTGTAACAATCTCAAACATTCATGAAGCAAACTTTCATGTGTAACTTTTCATAACATTTTAAGTGTGAAAAGAATTTATATAAGGATGTTTTCTATAGTGAAGCTTTTAAATGATACTTTTGATAATGACACTTCTTACTTGGAATACTGACTTATGAGCAGTTTATTTTGGAGACTGGACATAATGTAAGGTATTTTTTAGCATATGTGAAACATAATTGAAGCAAACTATGTGCAGAATACTTACAGCATTTGTAGCCATACTGTGATAATTGTGCATGGACACAAGGGTGTTCCTCAATGTAAATTGTAGACAAGTGGAGTCACCTTGCATTTAGTACATAGTGGGCATGCGCAATTATTCTGGAACAGCTAAAATAGGATTAATTCTAACTACACTATTTTAATTTATTTGTCAGTCATACCATTTGTTGATTTGAAAAATGGTCAGAGAGAATGATAGACTTTATTCTGCAACAGGATAAAAAAAAATAATTACCACACTCAACCCTTTTTTTGAGCTGTAATTCATAGATGTCAAGCATACATTGTGACATAAATAGGATATCGGAACACATCTATCCTTCCAATGAACATTCCTGTGGAAATTATCAGTTGTCATTTTACTGCTGATAAAGGAGAGGGTACAAAGCAGCAAAGGAACTTAGGTAGTACCAGAGAACTGCTGAAGCCATCCCAGACTAGTACTGAAGTCAGGAATTGCAACTTCATGAGCCTGAGTTTATTCCCATAGTGTAAGAGGAAGATGGCATTCTTCCTCTGGGAGCAAGAGAAAAGGATTAAGTATTATACCAAATAGCATTGGAAAAAAAAATTGGTAGTTACCAAAATGTGATTCTGTTTTTCTCTTTTCCTTTCAAGGTAATCATGACAGTAGCAGAGGAATTGTTGTGTTCTGCTTCTCAGAACAGTCACCTTTCACTGCAGCGAATGCAGGCTGGATGGCTCTTGATAGCTGCTCTCATGACATTAGGTAGTAGCTTTCTACAATTCTTCTTAATCTACATTAAGGTGTTCAGTGTTCTGTGTCTGATTTTTTGTTTGAGGTTTTGTCTAATTTACTGGTGCAAAATGATTTAAAAAACCCCAAATGTTGAAATATTTAGAAAAACTTTCTGAGATAAAAATGTTATCTCTTTCAAATTTACTATTAGTTCATTGGGAGCAGTGTCTGAAAAATAGTGATTGGAGTGGGACTGCTATTTATTAAATGTAGATAATGAATTTCAAAGTGAATCTAACCAAATGTCCTAGTGGTCATGAAGAATTTTTAAATATTTGTCACAGCAGAAAATGAGCTAATAATTTGTATTTCCCTCTTGTCAGGCATTTGAAATCTTACAGAACTTTTTAAGATGTATTACTGGTCAGATTATTGACTGTGATCAATAAAGTATTAATGAAGAATGTATTTTATTTGCTTTGGTAATATTTTTTAATGTTTTCAGGTATTACTTCTGCCCAACAACTCTGTTTTTTAAAGTTGTTATACTTCATTAACCTAAAACAAATGTTTGCTTTTCTGAACATTACTATTGATCTTTTCATCTATTTTATGTTGGTGATCCATAGGGTCTGTACTTTGTAATAAACAGACATTGTACTTGGTTTGGTAGCGTTCTAGTAAATGTGTCAATGGGTATGTAGTTATGTATGTAAGTGAAGTACCAAAACAGTAAATATTTGAGAAATTATAGGTGAGAAGGCTGGGAAAGTAGCATATGGTTTAGTTCTCTCCTGTAAAGATTTTGTGAACACAATAAAAAGAGAAGGAAAGAAAATTTAGTTTTATTAATCCTTGCATTGGCCTGACAACTGCCAATATTTACAGGTCCTGCAGTTGTCCAACATCATCTGCCACGAATCCTGTTACTGTGGAAGTGCATCTTTCCATCATCTCCTAAAGACCTGGAAACAGAGAAGACACGAGGAGATGCATTTACCTGGCAAGTAACACTGGAAGGTCGTGCTGGTGCCCTCTGTGGTAAGCAGGATTTACTGTCTTTCTCTGCATATTTATAATTGAGCTCTTAATTTTCTTTCTGAAAGAACAAGAACACTCGATTTTTTTTCACTAGATGGTAAAGGCTATATTCACTCGCTTTATAACATACATGCTATATAGCATACATGCTTGTATATCAATATTTGCATATATGATTCATTTTGTGGGAAAAAAAACCAAACAAAACCAAACAAAAAACACAATCAAAAAAAAAAAAAAAAAACCTCAAGAGAGTTTTTCCTCTCCTTCTAATCAGTAGATTTTCAAGCAATAAATGATAATCAGGAAGGTTGTTTCTCTTGTTTAGCAAACAAATCACAATGGTGACTGAAGATCCAAAGCAGGGTATGTTCTGCTGTTTATGCAGTCTGTTATATTTGGAAAATAGTGGTTCCATTTTCTACCAGGTAACTTCCTATAAGCAAAATAGAATTGGTGAGTCATTCAAACTTGTTTGTGAAAGTGGAAGGACTTGGGTAAAAATTATAATTACGTAGTTGCAATTCTCAGCCAGGAAAGGGCACTTTGAATGTGGCTGCTCTCTAGGAGGTTGCAATTTTTTATCATGAAATACTGCGATTTTGGGATTCCAAGAAATTGCCCCAGTGATCTTCAAATACTTGATGTGTTTCAGTCTTGTATTCTAGAGTACTAAAGAGTACTTTACTTTCCAGAAATGGGAATCCTGGTATAGTAAGCACCTTGCTCTCTCACTGTTAAGATACATCACAAAGTGTGGAATTTAATAGCAATTTCATTTTAGAAGTACCTGAACAATTAACCTGTCAATATTTTTTCTTTAGAAGATAAGTATTTAATATGGTATATTCTCTAGGTGTTTTTGCATATTAAACTCAAGTTTTGTTTTCTGTAAATTCTATACATATTAATTGGCTCCTAGAGTACAGTAATTGAACTAAATTTTAATGAAAAACTAGTAAAGTAAGAAGTAGGTCACTTGATCCTCCTACTTTCTTTTTATTATTATTATGGAATTACCATGAAGTTGAGTTACATACCATCACTTAGTTCATAACAAAATGCAAAAAATAATTGCATTTATGTATGCAATTAAAAGTCAGGATGTGAATGTCCAAGCTGCGACACTGAAACAATGCATCTGACTTTTTTAATTTCTACTTTTGTTTGTTATTAGTAATGTAGTAATGTAATTACTTTGATAATGTGATTTTTTTTTTTCCTTCAACATATCTCACAGTAAGTAAATCCAATTCCTTTCTAGCTATTAAAAGCTTTGTTTCCCACTGTGCTGGTCTTCTTACGGATGAAGTTGTTCAGAGACTTCTTCCTCCTCTCCCAAGTGCTGTTGATTTATTGACACAGTAAGTGTGTGTATAAAACTGTTATTTGAAAAGCTAGAATAATCTGTATTTGATTAGTACACTTTCTAAAGAACTGTCTTTTCAAGGGACAAAAATCAGTGTTTATGTATTTGCAGATTCCAGTGTTTTGAAAAATCTAAGGAAGACTTTCTTGCAAGGGTTTTTTAAAGTTAGTTTTTATATACTGCTTTTTAAATTAAACATACACATTTGTATTTATATACCATTATTTTTTATTAAATAAGAAACTAAGTTCAAGAATATGCTTGGAAAAACATCTTTTGGACATGGATATTTTTTGTATTTAATTTCGGATCGAAGCTGGAAAGGGTTTTATTAAATTTTGCCTTTTGAATATAGAACAATTTAATGCATTTGGGTTCTAAGCTCTAATTTAGAGAAATATATCCACAAAAGTTTGTTGTGATAAATATAGGTACAATCAAAGGAAATAGAAAGCTTGTTTATTTCTCTAGTATTAAATGAAAATAACGCTTGGAAATGGACAACAGACATTCTGTCAGAACATGTGAAAGAAATTGGTTTCCTTTTACTGTTCTTTGTGCAAATCAAAATGTTATTCTAATATGTATAGATTTCAAAAGCATTCAGTAGTGTGGTACAAATGAAACTGGGATGTTACATAAAACTTGAAGTCCCTCCTATCTATGACATACTTTTTATATTTTAAGGCTTTCTTCAATATACAAATCATATGGAAATTCCTTAAAAACACCATCAACGGTTTACAGACAGAAACTTTATGAATTACTAGCAGTATTGCCCCCAAAGGCCTACGAAGGTATGTATTTCCATACAAGGAGAAATCCATTAAGAATACTATGGGCTCATTTTTAAGTTTTCGTCCAACACGTATTCAGCCAGCAAAAGTTATTTCCACCTTTTCTAATAAACAAACTTTATTCCCTCTGTTTATATAAAGTTTGATGAAGTGTAGCAAAGTCACTGTGGTTTTGAAAAGCTAGTGTTCATAATATTTTTTCCCTTCGAATACCAATACAGATCTCTGTTACAGATAGACGCTTCTGCTCCATTTTTGGTTGATACTTGAAGTTAGACAATGTTTCAATTTCAAACTTTGAAAAATTTCTTTTCTTTGATGCCTGTTTTACTTTTCCATTAAATCCTGATTCCCAAAGGTGTAACTTTAGCTTAAACTATTTGGATGTAGACCATTGAAAGAATTCAAATTAATTGATTTAATAAATTATATATTTGAGATATATTAATTTGATCCTGTGCAGATTGTGGCGAAAAGGTTTGTATTTAAAGAACAATTTCAAAAAAATCTGGGGTTTGACTTACTTTTTATTGGAGAACATAACAAAAAGAATCTAGGTCTCTGATCCATTAACTATGCGCTGTAGTTGGATGGGTCTAACTTTCAGCTACAATATTTAATATCTCTGTTGTCTTTAAATCACTTGCTGTACAGTAGTTTATGGACTGCAGTTAGGAGCCATAGTGTTTTTGTCAGCTGTACAGAAAAGCACAGGGTATTCTTCAGGACAGAGACAATATGGAGTAACCATGCTCTGAATTACCTGTGTCTTGTGTATTTTGGAGGGAATCCTTTACTCAAATAATCTGCTCCATCTAGTGGTAACTGCTAAGGGAATTGAGACAAATCCCTGACCTGTGCCTTAAAGCTGTTGTCACGTTAGAAGCATGTATATAATGAAGCATAGTGTATAATACTCATTTGTGGCTGAAAATTACACCTCCACCCCTGAGAGCAAGTTATTCCTTTTGTTCTTGTATTACAGGAGCGACATGTTACAGAATACAAATATTTGGGTATGGCTGGGTTTGGCAGTTTCTTGGTGTGTTTGGGATTTTTGTGTATGTTCTAACTTCATTGAAAATACACAGTGTTTTACAGTGTGACCTGCAAAATGTACCTCTTGTGAGAGAGCAGCCTAGCTGAGGATGCTGCATTCTAATACAATAAATAAGGAAAAAGTTTGAAAAGTTTGTTATAAGTAAGTGGACACCCTGCTGAAAGCTTTTAAAATAGCCTTAGAATCAAACCAGTAATTTGACAGATGTAGTCTCAGAGGTGTCCACTCATGTGTAATAGAGCAGTATGAGAGTAGGGAAGGAATGGAAATGCATACACTGACAGAACTTATCTTTATATATCTTAACAGGTATGCGTCAGTTAAAAATGCAGTGAAAAGCTTCTAATGTAAAACTTAAAACAAATACTATTATTTCCATTTCATTTCCAGTATGATAGCTTCATTCAGAAACTGTATGTGTCTGCAAATACTGGGAAATTTAAAAATAAATTGTTTGGAGAAACAGTATCACTGTGGAACTCATGATGTTTTTTTCAATGTCTACATTTAGTCATTATAAATAGGAAAAATATTAGTAGCACTCTTGTGTTGCACAGCAAGGCTCATTTTACATGGCTCAGAGGGACACACTGATTGAGAAGCTTTCACCAGTTCATGGTTTTATTAATTTTGTACTTGTTTTCTTCAGTCCAGGTAATTAGCCAGATGATAGAAATCTGTAAGTTGTTTTTTGGTTTTTTTTGAGCAAATTGATGATGGAAGCATTTACCAGGGAGTGTAACTCAAGCTTTTAGTATTTGTAAATAATGTGCAAAACTTGTTTTCTTTAGTACAAGAGGAACAAAACAAAATAGCCAAGAAAATGAACAGTTGAAACCAGACTATGCATACCCAAGTTGCTTTGTTGATGCATGCCTTTAGATTTCTGAGGCCTGAGGTTTAGGCTTTGTTTAGGCTCTGCTTGGTCCTTTCCTAATCACTTTCTGCCTCTTTGTTTCTTTTACTGCTTTCTGTATCATTAAAAATCATATCTGCTCAAATAGCAGAATCTTAAAAAAGTTTTACCATGAGTGTGCCATGTTTTACCATGAATCATAATTTATTTTTTGCATTACTTCAGCAGTGACAGATATGAGAAGAACATATTAGGTAAACTTGAACATCAGTGAAATACATTTAACATGTTTTAATTACTGTCTTCCGTTGTGTATGAATGGATAAGACTTGTAATTTATCTGATCCAAAGTATGAATTTGTTAAGCTGAGGAGAGTTGGTTCTAAGATGACAAATAATATTTGTGATCAGTTTCATGTGTCATTAGTTTTGGATTATAATGTGCTCATGTTTTCAAGGCTAAACTTTTATTTCTTGTGAGTTAATATAAAAAGTTTTATATGGTCCAAATTGAAAATTTCACAAAAATAATTTCAGTAGCTTGAATTCTGTTAGATTTCTTGATGTTTTCTGTTGTCTGAAATTACTGTGTTTTGTCAGACAACTCATTAGGATCCTTTTCATTCTTCAACTTTTTGTGCTTGTTATGTTCCACTGTTTAAACCATAAAATTGAATACAGGCATTAACTTCCCTTTCTTAATAGGCTGAGATGAATTGCTAGAATTCTGAAACAGGGTTCTGGCTTAAAATTTTGAATGGCTTTACATTGGGGTAATATTGTTTAAAGTGTTGAGGATTGCCAACTCTCCGGGACTAAAATAAACCTTTATTTGGTTAAAAATGCTGGCTATCTCCATGAAATTTTATTTCAAAAGCTGGCATTTTTCATAGGAAGGGGATTTAAAAAAAATTGTCATGATGAATAATAATGAAAAGACAGTTTCTAGCTGTTAACTATTCTAGTTTTTTTAAAGGCTCAATTTCTATTCCTTTCACACATTATCTGCGCACCTTGCAATATATTTGACAGTGCAAACATTTTGCATTTAGATTTGAGTAATGTTTTTTGGAAAAATTACATACTTGCTTAGTTAGCCAGGGAGGCAGGCTTATCAACAGATGCCTGCAGGGGAGACAGGCTGATAGGGCCGGGAGTTTGACGGGTAGGGGAGAGAAAGTCAGCTTCTCAGGATAGGTTCTGCTTCCAGGGAGGGTTAAGTAGCTGGTTGCAGCTACCAGCTCTAAGTATGCTAATAACTCTGCTTTGTGCTCATGAGGTGCTGAAAACTGTGTTGTCCCACTTTTTGAGACTTCCATGTGTTGAAAAATTATAAGCAACTTCAGTGCAAACATGTAATTGTGTGATCAGCTAACAACAAAATTGAATGCAAGGAATTGGATATGTGGTGTTAAGCACCCGTCTCTCTTCCCCTTCCCCACTTCTTAGTGCTGATAATTCCCAATTCATGGGGACTTGACTTTTCAATCTTAATGCTCTGAAGGTAAATTCTTATGTAGCAGTTGTATAAAGACCGAGTGCATTCTTTAAGATCAGTTCTGCAGTGTTTTTCAACTCAATTGTAAGCCAGTCCTTTCTCATCACATGTGATTCAGCACTGGAAATGTTCTCTCACTACAAAAACTGTTTTAATGACCTAAATAGTGTGACTCAAAATGCCCAGTGTTGTTGTTTTTGTATTATGTACAACCTTGTCAGAAATATTACGTGCAACAGTATGTGGAAGTTTTAACTACAGTGAAATTTATCATAACCTATAATGACTCTTACAATAAACTCCTGCTTTGGTTTTTGTGTGCAAGCTCCTAAAATGGGGGACTGCATTCATCAACTTTTGCTTATTTATCAAACTTATAGATGGTTTAAATTACTTCTGCTTGGCAAGTTCAAGTATTCCTTTGTGATTATGTAGTACATTCCTCAGCATTAATTTTCAGGAAATAGAAGAAAATTTGTCTGTGTTCATAACTGCCATTTCCCCTCTACTTTATTTGTAAATGTAACTAATTAACTGGTTTATCAGTTGTATGGCATTATGCCTTCTGTAAAGAAGAAGTTCTCTGTTTTTCTGCTTCTAGATTGCTGTGAGTGCTTAGCTTGCTTATGTCAGGTACTGCTCTGTGGCTTCCCCTCTAACAGAGAGTCTTCTCTAATTAACTATTTGAAGACTAAAGAGAAATGTTACATGGATGTTACTACTTCAGTATAAATATATTGCTCCCAAAGTTGCTTGTGGCAGGTAACTAACCAATAGTTTTGAATATTTTGTTCTTTAATTTAAAGGAAACTTCAGTGCTGTTCTAAAAGAGTTAGTGACTGACTTGACTGTCACAGATAGCCAGATTGATGCCTCTGCATTTTTGCTTCCATCTCTTTGTCATGAGAATGATCTCCTTTTACTCGGTCCCTTGCTGCGGGAGACTGACCACCGATTTATTGAAGAGCAGGTACTTTTTGTTCTGTTATAAAGGTATTACTGTATTTTCATACATTTGTAGTTATGTAGGTCAGTGCTTATTTAGACTTGGTCAAAAATATGGCTATCACTCTTTTCCTTCTTACAGCTCCTTTTGGGTAACAGCATAGCTGGTGGCAGCCTGGAGTATGACCCTTACTCAATTTATGAGAAATTTGCAAAAGGGGCTTCAGTACCTAAACCACTACCTCCTGCATTATCTGTTATCAGTGCAGCAAGTCGACTTTTTGGAGTTATGTTTTCCCACATAACAGAATCTCACAGGTAAAGTAGTAACTGTAACTGCTGAGGAATTCAGGGGATGTTGTAAGATGGTCACAGTGTTTGACATTGAATGGAGAAGAAAAGAGTTCTGAAAAAATAACAAATTGCTTAAGTGGAGTCTGTAAACCATCTGAATAGCATCACACCACCAAATTATTGTACTTTTCTCTTTAAAGTTACTGACAATGAGAAGGCACATCCAACAAGAGGCTATTGTCATAGCAAGTCTGTCGACCCAGAAAAATAATGGGATTTTAGGATAGACAGATCAAAATGGAAGTTATTTTGAGAGATGTTATGCAATTTTTGTGGTGCTTAATACATAATACATTTGTTATAAAAAGTGGATGGGGAGAAACGAGTGCGTGTCTCAACACAGTTCTGTCAAGGTACAAGAATGCTTTAAAGAGATCAAGAACTTCTCTTGGGTTTTTGTCTTTGTATTTTCTCATTGCATACATGGCATTTTGGTTTGTTTCACATTTATAAGCATGCTGATTGCTAAAGCATCAAATTCCTAAAGATTTTTGCTTCTTCTGTGATTGCTTCTTCTGTGTGCTTCTGTCTGGTAATATTTTTGAATGCAGCTTTAGAGCAGATTAATTATTTTAAAATTAAATAGCTTTATATTTTCAAAGCTTGCTATAGTCAGACCTCGATTGTTAGCTCATGATCATTATAGCTGGTGATGGTTTTATAGTTTCCTATGTGGGATGAATGTTTAGTCTTGATGAGTCCTGAGTCTTGATATCTTCACAACTTTGAATGCTTGGGCTTTAGTGTAGGTTCCAGGCAGCTGTGAATACCTGCCAGTAAAATTGCCAAATGATTTGTTTTTCTGACCTGTCTTTACTTCTTTATTCTGTCTTCATTGACTGCTTTTATTGTGGATTTTTTTGGTCTTTGGTTTTTTTTTGCCCTATCTGTCACCATCTTGCTGGTTGGTTTTCTTCACTTGTTTCTCAAGACCTGAATTAATTGCTGCAGATAAATACATTTTCATTTATTTTTCCTTTGCCTCCTTCTTTCTCAATTGTAAGTCAAATTGCATTATTCCCATGCAAAGTTCCTTTTAATAATGTTTGTTCAATGTTACTTAGATATAAGTGATTATCTGTGAACACATTTAAGGAGACAAATGTAAAAAGTTCACTCATAATGTAAATGTAAAAAAAGTAAAAAGTTCATTCATATATGGAAGCTCATATTTTAATATGGAATACACAATTTTTTTTTGGTAGTAGACAGGGATGCCAGTTGAAGGAAAATGCTCAAGAGTTGATTTATTCCATCTCTTGTTTTTATAGATTTTGTTATGGGCTTTAAAATAAAATGAAAAAGCTTGATTCATTTCCTTAATTTTCAATTATGTGGTTTCTTTTCTGTTTTTGTTTAAGGCTCCAAGTGTTAGAACAGTTGTTGAATTCCATAAAGCAAACAAAAGGATCTCGACAACAAATAGTGCAACTACATGTTGTGTCAGCCTTTTCTACTTCCTTAAAGGTAAATCTGCTCTCTCTCTCTCTCCCCTCTTCATTTCCTCTCCTTTGTTTCTCTCCCTCTGTTACTAAACCATAGCATCTCTTGGTTCAAGTAGATCAACTGCTGTGGTTCAAACCCAGCCACACAGCCACTCACTCACTCCCTCCACAGCGGGATGGGGGAAAGAATTGCGAGAGTGAAAGTGAGAAAACTCCTGGGTTGAGATAAAGACAGTTTAATAGGGAAAGCAAAAGGCATGCACACCAGCAAATCTAAACAAGGAATTAATTTCCAACTTCCCATCAGCAGGCAGGTGTTTGGCTGTTTCCAGGAAGGCAGGGCTCTATCGTGCCTAACAGTCACTTGGGAAGTCAAAAAACCATCACTCCAAACATTCCCTTGCCTCCTCCCAGCTTTATATGCTGAACATGGTTCCATGTTAAAGGAAGAGCTGCTGCTGGAGCATTCTCACACTGTTTGAGGAGTTGCACCCAGACCACCCGAGACTTCACCTGCTGAGACAGGAGCCCCTTTGCAGCAGGCAGCCCTGAGAGCAGACAGGTGTCCCCTTTGTCTCTTCTTTGTCACATTCACTCACTCTCTGGTGTTCTTCCTCCTTCTTCCATCTTGACTCTGGATTTCCTGTAGCAGAGTGTCAGGCATCAAATCTATAAAACTAAGTTGTTTAATAGAGCAATAGGTCAGCTCAAGCTTGATGCCTCTGGAGAGGTACTCACAACAAAAAATCCCTAGGCAATTATACCCTTATGATTTATGCATCTACCCTTCATATGGTCTTTACATGCCTTGCACATGTCTCTGGGCCCAGTGGTGATTTTTGGTAAGGGGTCTTCTAATATGTTATTGGGTTCTTTCCCTCTGTCTGTGCAGGTAGGTAGTTCTTGAGGAATTGCAGGTTCTGCTGTCCTGATCTTCTGGTTTCCATTTCTGATGCATCTGCTCTCTGGCAGAGCATGGAAAACTAAAAAAGCCCTAAATTTAGGATAACCATTACCTAGCAACAATCAAAACATCAGTGTGTTATCAATGTTCTTGTACTAAAGACAAAACACAAAATTTAACAGCTGCTAGGAAAATTACTCAGAAAATTAACTGCATTCCAGATGAAAACATCTCTAGACCTAAGTTCAGAGCTATTGGCCTAAGGCTTTACCTCAACTCATGCTGAGCCAGTAAAGCTGGGCAAAGAGTATGCTAAATCACTGAGTATTTTACCTCCGTGTAACTCATTCTATTTAAAACTTATTTATGCTTAACAACTATCTCTTAACTGCCATATGGTATGGAATCTCCCTCTGGTCCACTGGAGTCAGCTATCCCATCTGTGTTTCCTCCCACTTCCTTGGGCACCCCCACTCTGCTCACTGGTGTGGTGGCACAAGAAGCAGAAAAGGCCTTGCCTCTGTGTAAGCACAGCTCAGCAATAACAAAACATCTCAGTATTGTCAGCCATGTGTTCAGCACAAATCCAAAACATGGCACCATGTTTTTAGCACTAGCTACTCTGAAGAAAATTAACTCTACCCCAGTCCAAACCAGCACAGTACACAGATGTTTTTGTTTTGATTAACAATCAAGGTGATCAGTCCTATTTTCTATGGTAATACATTGTGTTGTGATGTCATAGCTTTCTTGAGTGCAAATGAATCACTGTTTAATTTTTCCTCTTTTTTAATACTAGTTTTAGGGAAATCTGTTCTAGTACACTCTAGTGTACTAGCATCCATACTACTGTCATTCAAATAAGAGTGATATGGAAAAATTTTGTTTGTATCATTTCTGTCTTTTTTTACTGCCTTTTTTATTTCTTACTGTGTAAATAAAAATGTAACAATTGGTAAAATAAAGTGATCTCATAATTATCTGCTATTTGTTCGTTTTCCCTAATGCTTTATTTGTATTTTCTTCTGTTCATGTGCAGTTTTCATTCTTGTCTTCTTAGGCAAATGTTTGGGACTGAGATTTTTTTTTTTTTGTATTTTCTTCTTGATATTATTTCCTGGATTTTATGCTAATATGTTGGTTTATCTGGTTTCACTGCAATCTGTCCAGTATTTCCTAAAATCATAATGTTGATACTATAATGTTGTGCTGTGATGTACAGGTATGTAGTGTTAGACATCTAACTCTCATAACAGAAAATTGAAAGAGATGAATTCCTCAGACAAAGGCGAAGAAAATCAAAATCCTTCTGCAAATTCCTTTTTTTTTGTATTTTTGTATGACTGATAGAAAAGCACACTCTGATTACTGTCCAACTGTTTAATATATTTAATGTTTATTTTTAGCACTTGGCTAACTGCAAGGGCAGTTTAGGTTCAGAAGAAGTTAGAAGATCTGCCCTGATGTTGGTAATGGGTGCCCTGGAAAGCAATAATCCACTTCTAAGATGTGCTGCTGCAGAGTGTTTGGCCAGGTTGGCACAGGTGGTTTCTGACAGTGCCTTCACTGCTGGATTAGCGCAAGTCAGTTTCGACAAGTAAGTTCACAATAAGCATGAAAAGATACTGCTTGAGTTTATAAAAATGTTTGAGAAATCTACCTGACACCTATAATGATAATTTTCAAAAGCTGGTTTCCTTCATGAATTTGATGTCACTTCAGAAATTAACAGGAAAAAGCGCTGCCTGAGTTCTGTGTGTATTTCTTAGTTAGCAAGACTAACTAAGCAAGCATGTAGACTTTCAAATGAATTAAATTGGCTGCTGTTCTAGCAACATCATTTAAGTGTATCTAAAATATTTTTGGTGCTTTCTTCAGATAAGAGACAATGTATGAACTTAGAATTTTGGGAATATAATAGTGTCTAATTAATTTTTTTGCTGATTGTGTACCAGAAATTTCATTTGTAGATATGCTTATTACATCTGGTGATTAAACTAACAGCTTTCTTTCAATTAATAGGCTAAGATCTGCTAGGGATGTGGTATCAAGAACGGGTCATTCTTTGGCTCTGGGATGTCTGTATAGGTACCTAGGAGGAATAAGTTCTATTCAGCACCTGAATGCATGTGTTGGAATCCTTTATACTTTGTCTCAGGACAGTACTTCTCCTGATGTACAGGTATTTGTCACTTACATAAAAATGTTACGTTACAAATTAACGGAATTATTTGTTGGAATTTGAGGTTCTTTTTCTTGTAAGAATAACACTTCACAATCTCATAGGCATGCCTCACAGGTAATGGCTGGAGTAGCAAAGGCAATGTAGAAGACTGCCCCTGCTCAAAAATCTGCCTTCAGCAACTTCCATAGCAAGAACTATGATGAGATGTGGGAGATTCTTATTCAATGATCTGTGAGACTGATAAGGCTCATTTCAAAAAGAGTATCTGGTGTTTAAGGAATTGATTATTTTTGCATTCACCTATATCTTGATTTTGACTACATAGTACCTAGGATTTTCTGTTTATGAGGGGACTTCTTTTGTTTGTGTCAGTTTTTATCTCTTTTACAGTGTTAAGCTCACAGCATATTTTGTTGAAGGGTCATACAGTAAATAAAAGGGATTTGTAGTCTGAATGCTGTAGAATTTGGTGAATATACATCATTGAGTAAGACAAGACATTTTGAAAGCTAACAAACGTTATTTCTTTGTGGCTAAAACTGTTATCTATCAGAATAGCTTTAAGAGACATTGAGTGTATTTAAAGTATTTGTCTAAGTATCAGTTAAATAATTTTTAAAGCTTTCTCACAGTATTTTTGCACAAAGAGGAACTGTTGACATGAAACAGATGTGGCTATTGGTGCAAAGTAACTGTAACTACAGCAATAGGTTATTTCAGAAACTAGTATTTTTCCACTATTTTGTTCTTGCACAAGGAACTGTAAGAAAAAATTAAATAATAGAATATAATAAAGGAATAATAATCACTGTTAAACTAATTTACTATTACATTAAATTTTTTGTTTATTAACATTGACAAATTTAAAATTATTGTTTCATTGCAGAGCATAGAGTTCCTTGTAAAATATTCAAAATGGCTCACTCAACATCAGATTCAGAAAGTTTCTCTGTATAACCTCTCTATTTGTTCCTTTGGAACCTGAAAGTGCAACTTCTATTACATTTCATCACTGAATTTCACTTTTAACTATCAAATTTTTAAAAGGTCTTATGTATATCATATAGAGATTACATTACTGCTTCTCTTCTTTTGCAGGCATGGGCACTACACTCTCTGTCACTAATAGTAGATCTGGCTGGGCCCTTGTACCATGTGCATGTGGAACCTACCTTATCTCTTGTCCTCATGTTGTTGTTGAGTGTGCCTCCAGCTTACGCTGAGGTTCATCAAAGCCTTGGTCGCTGTTTGAATACACTTATTACCACTCTGGGCCCTGAGCTGCAAGGTATATAACATACAAATGTGTCAACTTAGTTTACTGTAGCAACCAAATTGCTAAACATTGAATGTGTGTGATTGCAATTGTAACAAATAAGATCTAAGTTTCTTTGCGTAGTTGTAAGACAGTATTTCATAGGCCATGACTTAAGGTAATCAAGATGACATGACTGCTAGTTTTCCAAAAATAGTGTCTCTTGACATCATCTCCTTTGTTTGAACTGGTTCTCTGAGCCTTGCTTTGGGCTGTAATTTCTTACATGAATTTTCCATTTTATATTTCTTACATTCTTACATCTTTTAATTCTAGCATGAGAAGAGAAGGTGTTCATATTTCAAGAGTTAGGGGCCCGTCTATGTCTTAGTTGTGATGCAGACATTTAAAATTTACATCTAAGTCCCCAGAGAGCAATGTGATCACTACTTATTGGTATCAAAGCATAGCACAGGTACAAGGCTCATCCTTTAGGAGGATGAATATTATGGTTGGCTTGGGAAGAAGACAGGTTATCATGTTTATTAAAAATAAATATATGTTTAAAAAAAAAGAAAAAAATAACCTTCTTTATTCTCAATATAGGCAGCAGTACATCAGTGTCAGCCTTAAGAACTTCTTGCCTTTTGGGCTGTGCAGTGATGCAGGATAATCCTGACTGCCTTGTTCAAGCTCAAGCCATCTCTTGCCTTCAGCAGCTTCACATGTTTGCTCCTCGACACGTCAACTTGTCTAACCTTGTAAGCTGCCTCTGTGTGAGTATATATTTACTGGTTTATATCCACGTATTTTAAAATTTGTTCCTATTTTTCATAAACACTTAAAAAATGCAGATGTTTCTTTAAGCAGAGAAACTGGTCATTGTGTAAGGTGTTTCATGTTCTCCTACAGGCAAGTATTCTATATATCTTCATTTTTCTTCCTCAGTTTCTTCTTCCCCTTTACAAGATGAGCACATTCTGTAGAAATCTTGGCCTTCTGAACTGCTTGCAAGTACATTCTGCTGTTCTTATTAAGGCCAGTTGTCTGGCAGGATATACCATTCATTACAACTTTTTGCTGGATTTGTACCAACTGCTTTATGTTGGCCGGTTTTTTCCCTCTGCTGCTTTTTATGCCTTGGTTGAAGGATTGATTTTAAAAATTGTGTGTATTAATTACTGGGAATTGTTTTGTTTCATTTGTTTTTTCATGATGCTGAAAAATTGTAGATTTCTCTGGTTTTGTAATTTCTGTAGCAGTCAGTATAACAATTTCTAACGCGTAAGTTATAGTCAAATCAGCTCTTGGGAAGAAATAAACAAAACTTTTTCAGCCCTATTTGACAAGAGGTGGGGGAGTTTATTTGTTGGATGGGGTTTGTTTTGTTTTGTTTTCACCCAGTATCTCTCTGTCTTTGAATAGCTGCTCTTCTGAAGTACTTAGTTCTATTAAGAAAAAAAACAAAAGATAGCTATTAGCCTTGGTGGATTTGGGGGGCTAGCTGGGGGATGAGGGTTTGTTTTGTTTTGTTTTGCTTTAATACCATTTTGTCTCACTGTCAATCAGAGAGAAACAAAAGTCCACAGACAGTGAAATGTGGTTGGATTTTGTTTCAATCTCATCTATTTCAACACGGTTCTTATTCACATCTTCCATCAGGTAGCACTTGTGTATTAATACTAAACATATAAATTTAGATTTTTATGTTTATTCTAAACATATAGGTTTAGATTCCTTACATTTTGTTTATTTAATTTGACTAGAAACATGATTGTGGGAGCTAGGAAAAACTGAAGAAGGTTTTTCTGCCCCACACTGTGATACACATGGATATGCTTGTTTCAGAAGAGCTGGAACTAATCTGAAGTGTTGTTTTAGCATACACTAACAATTATTTTCTGTTTGTTGGGTAAAACATAGCTTTCTTACATTGATAAAACCACAACAAACCATGTCAGTCAGTCTCTTGCTTGGAGGGTGTGGTAGCTTTTGGGAGCATTTTAAGTCCATGTACAGTCTGCTTCAATCTCTCTACTAATACCAAATACCTGCTAATATAGAGGATATCATGACAAAGTTGTCTTGTCTATAAAATATTACTGATTTTTATTGTTTTTACAAGTTGTCTCAAAGTACGTCATACAGCAGTTTATGAACTTCATAATACTAAATTAGTCAATTTAGAAGCAGGGGTCATGGCTTGAGTGTGTGTGTTCTCCTCTATCCCAGAAATGACTGTAGGCATCCTGGGAAAGGAGTCCTCTGAAGTCAGCAACCTCACATGGGTGACATTTTCTTCATGAACTTGTACAACTAAGGCCAATGTTGCTGGCACTGACAATTCAGTTATGTCAGTATGTCTCTGGAGAGTGTCATAAACAAGGCTTTTTGAGTGTGTGCTTTGCAGGTCTGTGAGGAGTTAATTGCACAAGCAGAATTCTGCATTTGTAAAACTCGACATCTGGTTGTGTAGTTTCCACCCACTAAATTACCATATCATTAGGGAAACAAAATAAGTTATTGGATCTGAAATCTGCACTTCGCTGTGCTGTTTACTTGCAAGGTGACCCTCAGCTGGTTATTCTTCATGAGTTTAAATGTCTGCAATTTGGAGAACAAGGTGTGACAGTCCTCCTTTGCATTGCATTTTGAAGTCCTAAGGGGAAGAAGCATGCAAAATCTAGGCCCTAGATCATGTGGATATTCACCATTGCATTCTTTATTTAGGGAAGAAAAACAGGAGAGGCGAAGAATCTGCGGTCAGATGAGTGATCTTTTCCCCCTCCATCCATAGACACATGAATTTTCACTTATAAAATCTTGAAAACTAATATGCAAACAATTTTTTTTGCTTTTTTTAAGTAGCATTTGAACCAACACCCCTCTCCACCCTCTTTGACCAAGGATTCTCTTAAATGTCTGTGCTTTTGAACTTGCCTTTTTAAAGTCCTCATTCTCCTGCCATTCCCCTCCACTTTCTCTTCACCTTGTCTTTTACCTACCTCCCTCTCCTCCCTCTCCTCCCTCTCCTCCCTCTCCTCCCTCTCCTCCCTCTCCTCCCTCTCCTCCCTCTCCTCCCTCTCCTCCCTCTCCTCCCTCTCCTCCCTCTCATTTCTTTTTTCCATCATTAGGCGTGCCAACGCAATTTCTTGTGCAGGCAGCTGCAAGCTGCCTCCTCCACCTGTCTTCCAGGCCCTTACAGCATGAGATGGTTCAGGTCTCCAGTGTACTTAAACAGTTGAGGTTGTAACTGTGCTAGCACTAGTAGAACATGACTTAGCCAATGGACACACTGCTTCACTGGCTCATGTTTTGTGGGGTTTTTGTTTTGTTTTATATTGTGTACATGTGCTTGTCATTATCTAGCTTCCCTTCTTCAGCTTCTGAGAGTGTTCCCTGTTTGTCAATTGGATCTTCACAGGGCTTCTAACAATAATGCATACTTGTCCTGCTATTTGAATTCTTGGCTCCAGCAGAATACAGATTTACAGATGTATTCTGTACAGAATACAGCAGAATATGCTTTTAACCATGTCTAAAATTAGCTCTAAAACTAATTTAGGTGAGCAGACTTCTAAAGAGCTTATCTGTGTAAGCTTATGGTGTAGTATTCCTCAACACAGTGAATGCCAGTTTTCAGCTCTAAGATATTAACAATAAAGATCAATATTGAAACACAATAAGTATGCAATGTTAATAACTATGCTGTGCTGTTGTCTTTGTACTGTTTAAGTATTAATTTTAGTGGTAGTTGGATTGGAATTTAAGTGTGTTCAACATGAAAAATAAGAGAAATTAACTAAGCAAATTGGGCTTTTGGTATGTTGGAGATAAGTTTCTGAATTATATGCTGAGCTTACATGTTACAGTCTCCATGTGTGGTTGATATCACTGTGATATCTATTTTTGGTTTTGTCATGACTGGTTGTCATTTGTTTTTGTGCAGGAAATCTTGTTGGATAATTCTGTGTTGGTAGGTCCCTGTGCCTTGTTAATCCTAAACCTTTGCAGTTTGCAGTGGTGTTTTTATTTCATCTTTTATCTTTCTTTTAACCATTTTAATGTAATTTCTTTTAGCATGTCAAGTGGTATTTTATTGTCATCCTAACCAGAGCCTTCCTAACTTTCTGCAGATGGCAGGAATACATTTCATTAATGTTCTTAGTGAGGGATAATTTTGTTTTTAATGTGTTAAGTACAGAAATGGAATTGTTTGTACATTTAAGTTTTAATGTGATGCTTGCATTTTGTGTCTGTCATTTAGTCCTGTCTTCTGCTTAGAATGTGGGAGAATGAGAGAGATGAAAAATGTGCATCTTGCATTATTTTGGTAGCCTGAATTGGGCCCTCTGTTTTTTCCCTGTTAAAAATGAGCACGGAATTTATGCATGTCCAACTTGAAGTAGAATGTGTATAAATGCTTGCATAAATGTTGCATTAAAAGTCTCACTTATTTCTGAAGTTGCAATTAAAGTACCTTGCAGACATACCTATCAGGTATGTATGTCTCAGGTTCCTTTTCTTGTAGAAGGACTATGCAGAGAGTGTAACTTTTTGTGTATAATTATGTAATTCTGAGTATTATAGATTCATGTGCATGCATAGAAATTCTGAAGATGAAGCTTAGTTTTGTTAATCTAACAAAACTAAAATTCTGTATTGCTTATCCTTTTTGTCCTTAAGTTGCTTTCTTTAAACATATGTTAACTAATATATATTAGTCATTTTGACTAACATATATTGGCCTGTTGCTGACAAATGAGGAGCACAGCCTAATGCAAGGTTTTACTGCAGCAGGTACTCAGCTCTGTCTATTTTAAGAATGGTAACAGCTAAGGATGCACAACTGCTTAGTTGCAGAGAACAATTTTTTTTTATGATAACCTAAGCTTAGTTTAGAAGAAGATGCATAAATATTGGTGTAGCCATCTTGCCTGACCACACAGCTAGTTTATCATAACTTTAGGATTCCCTTCAGGATTGTCTTAAAACTGAAAGAAGCAAATAAAAGTCAGAAAGCTTCACTCTAACAAAAAACCCTTGATGCTATGTCTTGGGGGTTTTTAAGTGTTTTTCCTTGTTCCAGTAGTAGTGGATCTATTATCATGTATTTTCCAGTAAAATAACCCACATACTAGCCTGTTGGTTTTAAAATATGATGGTGCTATGAACTTTTTTGCTAGAGACTGCTCAGGAAAGCTGACCTGTCTCAGTGTCATACATTCACCAGTAATTCTCACCCTTCCTCTCAACTTCTCTAAAACATAATTCTTGGAAACTGAGTATATTTTTTTCCATTCAAACTGCAGCAGTGTTCTCTTCGTCCTTATAAACTTCCTTTCATGCATGGAGTTCTGTTTTACTAAGGCCTGATTGACTGTCTTACCCTTGGTTTCACTGACATTTCTCTAGTTACATTTGATGATGACTTGTTTTGAATTTTCAAGCCCATTGTATGCATATACCCAGTAGTCAAAGAGTTAGTTACTACAATTCACCTGGCATTGAAGTTAATGGCAGTTTTTGTACAATATTGGTTGAGAGGTAGATTCAGCACCAAACCAATATTGTAAGTTGCCTTTGGAGAGAAAATGCTGAAAGTACAGATATGTTGTATAAAATTGGTTACAGGACTTGCAAAACTTTTCATTTGGGGGTTTTAAAAAAAAGCTGAGCTAAAAGAGCATGAATTACATGTTTACTGCCTCAAGAGATTTACTGTAGCTGCAAGTGTTCAGAAAATTCCAGTCTTATTGCCACAGAGGTTTGTTAGCCATCTTACTGTATCTTCTTGCATGTTTCAGATGAATCTCTGTAGCTCATACTTATTACTGAGACGTGCGGTGGTAGCTTGCTTACGTCAGCTTGTGCAAAGAGAAGCTGCTGAAGTATCAGAATATGCTGTTGCACTAGTGAAAGAGAGCAAAGAAGATTTTACTCCAGGTAATGTATTGAAATTATGAGATCAAAGAGCTTGACATACTGACTGAATTTTAAACACACTTTGCTAAGAGTGTGAAAACTTTGCTACACTCTTAAAATCTTGAACTAAAAACATTTTCTATCTCAGTTGTCTGTATAGTACCAAATTATGATGAGGAGATGCAAGGGGAGCTCTAGAGAAATCTAAGCCCATCTAACCAGTAGCTGCTGTATTAACTTTTTGCTAAAGGGCCTGAGAGTGATCACCAGTTGGTTCTCATGTGCCTTTCTGTGAGTGAGTGGTGTTAAAAATTTATTTCACTTCAGCTTTCAATTCAAGCTCTCTTGGAAATTTTCAGAAGAAATAGACATTTTTAAAAACTGCTGATATTTAAAATTTGTAATATTGGTCAAATAAAAATTGCTCATATTAATTAAAAAAATTATTTCCATGTGTTTGTAACTTCCATTTCAAGTTAAAACATTGTTTTAGAATTACCTTATGAGGTAAGGTAAATGAAATAGTTTTTTTTCAGGAGCTAGATGCCATGGTGATGGTAATGCTGTGAAATTCAGAGTAGGATTCTTAATTTTTGATGGGGTAACTTTCTTCCTGTTGTTACAATGTTTCTGTAAAAGCACTACATTTGTTTTGTATTCGTAAGTTAGCTGCAGTGTTAAAGTGAAAAATGAAACAGTTTCAAAAATATTTCAGGGCTAGTAATTATTTTTCCACTTGATACCCTGTATGCAACCTTCAGTGGTGTTTCTGTTGTCATTAATGCAGTTTTGTGATGTACAGTACTTAGATCACAGACTTTGTTCTTAGCAGATGTGAACATCAGAGAAATAGGCCTGGAGGGGGCATTGCTGGGCTTGCTGGATAAAGAATTGGATCCAAGATTGTGCCAAGATATCAAAGAGACTCTGACTCATATGCTTACTTCAATGGCAGTTGAGAAGCTCTCCTTTTGGCTGAAGCTTTGTAAAGATGTTCTTGCTGCCTCTGCTGGTAGGTCTTAATATACTGTAGTTGAGAACACAATTAGAATAAGGCCTGCAGCAATACACTGTGTCACTGAGGGAAGGTGATAAAGTTTCTCGAATGTTTGCCATTTATGAAATGTATAATCGTCATTCATATTGAACGATTGGATCCTTTAACTTAGTTCCTTCAGAGGAATATGCCTTTCTCTCTTCTGATTGTCCTCTCCCAATTGAACAAGTTCTTGTAAACATCTTAGGATGTGTTGCATGTTGATTTAATTCTTGATTTTAATTCATTTCTATAGCATAAATGGAAATACAGAATAGGTTTGGGCTTGTGAGTCCTGTACAATTACCTGCAAGAAAAGTATTCTGACCAGTTCTTCTATTAGTGATAGAACTGATGCAGGCCTATTATATCATAACGGAACTCTTGAGCACACAAAATCAATTACTGTGCTGAATATTGGCAGGGATGAAGGGAATTCTTTTAACCTGTAGTGCAGGAGGAAAACTACTTGCATTTAGATTATTTGGTTTGGAACAGTACTAGCTTCTAATGTATCACACTTATTTTAAAAAGTTTATTTTTCTTTAGCTTCTTTAATTGCAGTTCTTAATTTACTTTTGTGGTATTGATCTTGTCTTCCAGCAAGTAATATCAACCAAATGTTGACAGTTTCATTATATTTGAATTCTAGTATTTACTTTAAGATACCAAGACTGAAGGGAGTCACCATGAATTTGAGGTTGGAGATAGACTTTGAAGAGATTTCTTTCTGTAGGTTTCAGTTGCAGTAAGAAAGAATATTATGTTTATTTTTTTTCCCTTCTGTGTCCTAAATACAGATTTCAATACAGTAGCATCAATAGATACCACTCAAGAAGAGGAAACTGCCAAAGGGGATGATATATCTGCATTAACCTCTGACAGTGATGACAGGTTCCATCCTTTCCGAAATCCACGATGGTCCACCAGAGTTTTTGCTGCAGAGTGTGTTTGTAAAATTATAAGCCAGTGTGAAAATGCAGGCAGTGCACATTTTGATATAACTTTGGCTCAGGAAAGGAAGCAACGTGATTCAAGAGGTATGTGTTAAGCACTGGAAGAATTTCATAGAATGCAAAGTACATTTAAAATAAGTATTAGCTTTTTGCATCTTAATGAAATTCATCATAAATTTGTTGTTTGTAATCTCTGTAATCTCTAATTACTCTGATTGAAAGCCTATATTCTTTAAAGGGTAGAGAAATTTTTATTTGCTGAAAGAATGGCATCTCACTGCAGCATTTACACTCAGTTTCCTGGTTATAGGACCACGGCGAATGCGTAGGAAGGCTTTGTTTCTGTGTAAGCACTGGCAGTCACAAGTGATAGCTGGCACCAGCCTACAACATCACAGTTTGGTGTCTGGGAGTATGATTTAAAAAAATCCCTGTTTTTTTTCTTTCCATAATTTGCATCATCACCAGTAGAAATACAGTGCCATTTTTCAGTACCTCTCTGTGTTTATCTGGAGGTGTTTTCCTCAATATTTTTTTAGAAGGTCTCATACATGAAGATATTTATAT
>WBNO01003612.1:15594-52575 GCA_013400575.1 Peucedramus taeniatus | reverse complement strand
AATGCAAGATGTGGCCAGGGGTGTGAACTCTATTTCCATCTGCTAGAACCAGGTGGGGCAGTTATCTTCTGTTAAGTGGGCCACTGAGTCTCATTGCATGATTGATAAAATTACATTATCCCATTGTCAGATGCTCTGCCCAGGGGGAGGAGCCAAGCACTCCTACCTGGATATAATCTGGGAATTGGAATACCACAGGCAGCCTTTTCCCACTGGATTCCCAGAGGAAGACCAGGCCCATCTACACCACCACTGAACCTTTAGAGGAGAGCTACACCCTTCTACACAATCACTGCTTCAACAGAACCACACCTGCCACTGCAGGAGGACTGCAGCCACCATTTCAATTGGACTGCTACCAACACCCTGACCAACAGGGTATCAGGTTGTATTCTGTGTCAGTCCTGTTTTGTACCACTGCATTTTTATTTTCCTAATAAAGAACTGTTATTCCTACTCCCATATCTTTGTCTAATTTCAAAATCATAATAATTTGGAGGGAGGGAGTTTACACGTTCCATTTCAAGGGAGGCTCCTGCCTTCCTTAGCAGACACCTATCTTTTCAAACCAAGACACTGAAAAAATTAAGGATGTTTTTCTTGCATTATTATTAATTACAGATAAATTTAACTGACGTGCATTTAGCAGACGGATCCTCATTCTCTTGCCAAGTGTCAACAATGAAGATATCAGAAGATTAGTATTTATCAGTTAATGGCCAATTCTTAAACAGCTGAATGCAATATATACATTCCAATAAACACATATCTTCTTATTAAAAGTATAAACTATTTTTATTACTACATTCACACTCATTAACATTTAATTATATAAGTAATAAAAATGAAGCATCCAGTTCTACAATATTATTGAAAATTAATAAATGCCCCATATCACAGATAACTTCAGAAGCAGCAAGACAGGCAGGCAAAGAGTCCAAAGCAAAATAAAGGCAGGGTCAGAAAACATGGTAATATTCACAGAAGGAAAAAATTATATATAGGAAAAGAAGCTCAGAGAATTGAACTTTCACAAATATTTTCTGAAAGTTAGCTTTGCTGAACTAATTTTAGAGTGTCTCTTAGATCTGTGGTTTTCCTTTTTTTGTTTGTTTGGTTTGAGGTTTTGTTTGGTTTTATTTGTTTGCTTTTGTTTGTTTTTAGCATCCCAGGTAGTTCTCTAATGAGATTTCTCACTGGTGTCCTAATGACATTTACAACTGCTGTTCCTTAAAATACTAAGGGATTAGCACCACTTCCAGTTCTGGAAACCTGTTCCAGTAAGTACCAAGCCAATTACAGATATGTGGATGAGACCTGTTGAGTGGACATTTTACACCTCTGACTCAGTTTAGCAACGAAACCAGGCAAGTCCCATCATTGCCAAGCCTACAGTATATAAGCACAAGGAAGTTTCTTACAGAAAGTGCTCCAAAACAAGCTGAGTGTGAAGTTCTGTGATAAGAATAGGTAGTTCAGGATTTATAGAATCAACACTAAAGGGCGGGGGATGGAGGAAAGAAATCCAAACCCAAACAACAACAGTGGGTATAGGGGTAACAGAGTGCTTTGATCACAGCCACACCACCTTGCAGAAGCTGAAGAGAAAGCCCAGAGATATCCTGGGCATTATAACCAAAACCAATATAATCAATCAACAACAGCATTATCCTCTCAGTATCACACAAGGAAGTGTGTGGGACAAAACACAGAACATGTGGATCTGGAAAGAGTATGTCCAAAAGCTGCTTTTACTTCCCATGACAAACAACAGGTATTAAAATAAATTTAAAATTATTTGCTACAAAATACTTCTGGTACTTAAAAAACATAAAAAATTCAGAGGCCAGGAAGGAAAGAGGCCAGCTGATGTTAGCCTGAAGGATTTTTATATAGCCAAGTCAATACTCACTCGCACAACAGGACTCCATTTTCTAGAGCTGCTCGAAAGTCTTCGGTTCCAAAGCTTTGCCTGGTAACTGCCTATAAGAATAAGAGTTGAGAGTTAATTGGACACAGACAAAATCAGGACTAGCAAGAGAATCTTAGTAGTATTTAAAAACAAACAAACCAACAAACCGTGATTTAACACTTAGTTCATATTATTTTCTTACATTAATTTCGAAGAAGCAAGTATTTAAAAGCCACTTCTTTATGCCTCAAAAGAAGTCAGATCCAACATCTTAAAATAGTTTCCTCCAGTGTAAGTTAATCTTCAACTAAATTCTGTGGGAATACCCATTATTTTCTAAAGCAATACCAGTCATTGAAGAGCATAAAAGAAATTTCAAACAGAAATGCAAAAGAGAGAGAAAGTCTTTTATCTCCTACTTCATGTTACAGCGTGTATACCCATGATATCTAGCACAAAGTATTTTAATAGCAGGTTTTTTTGTGCCACTTGCACCTAAGGCAGTGTGACTAAAGAACCCCTCCAAGTCTGCATTATCACATGCACATCAATTCCCATTCCTTGGCAAGTGGCAGGAATATACTAATGGGACACCTTTGTATATTCAGAGAGAAAAAGCAGTGAACAAGAACAATGTCTTATAAAGGACTTAAGATACCCAAAACCAAAAGAATTGACTACAAGTTTTCAGCAAAGTAGTTTTCAAAAAATAACCCAAAACCCCAAAAAACAAAGCATTTGCTGAAGCCTATACTCACTTGGAGCTGCTACTAGATCCCCCCTGTGCCTACATTCCCTTCAAGGACCAAATTTGGCATATTTCTTTTAAACAACCAGATTCATAACCCACATGCAAGTCAAAAAAGGACATCTGCCATCAGTCCAAAAGAGAGGTTTTATGCCAACTGGGAACAGAAATCAAATACTAGGAATTGCATTTATTTGAGCTTAGAGCTCACCATGTTCAGCCACCAGCTAATTATGAACCGCCCTTTGGGGTTCCTGACCATCCTCAATCCTGTGCAGGAGTTCAGCCACAAAAGTGCTGTGGAACCTGCATGCATCCAGAGAAAAGCTACTGGTGACCACAGCAATTAAGGAAATTAGTACTGAAAAAAATTAGTTGTGCTTGGTAAAAAGAGCAAAGGAGAGGATGAAGCTCTCTTAGGATCCGTTATGACTTTATCACCCTATCGTTTTTTTCTAAATTCCAAGAGGGATGCACACTAACACCAGAAATCCAACAAATTAAGTAATTAGCTTTAACATAGGTTTTATTTTCATTCAAATGCTATAAGTTCAATCTTCCTATTGAGAAGAAAATTAGATATTACAAAAATCTACTTTTGTGTTAAAGTTTTTTTTTCTAAAATGTAACAAATAGTGACAGAAAATGAACGATGGCACAGAAACTCAAGATAAGAAAAATTTCAAAATTCAGGGAAAGAAAGGATGATAGCAATTCCCCTAAAGAACTGTACTTTATACAATATTCATGTAACAACAGTCTGTTCCTACAGAAAACTAGAAGCTGTATCTTAGAAATATAATTGTCAATAATCACTTAAAAACACAGAATCTGAAAACTACCCTTATCTCATTTATGGCATAGTATTTTGTTTCCAAACCTGTTTATTTAGTCATAATGATTTTGAGGAAGCTAGCCAATGTAACATAACAGCACAGAAGCTTTGAAAATAAATATTTATGTTCCCTATGTTATAGGGAATATGAGGAATAGGAATACCTAGTTTAAAATTATGCCTTTCATTCTGCAAGTCAGAAATTTGACATTTGCATGTCATACATTAAAACTGTACTGTAATAAGGGCTGTAGGTCTGCAGTCTAGCTTTACAGCTATGTTTCAAACTCCAGTCAATTCTTAAGAATCCTAAAGTTGTTCCTATTTTGGAGTTGTCATTGACATCTACAGGACTACACAATCAAAATGTTTGTGTTTATAGAGAGTTTACTGGCAAGTCATGCATGCAATAGATGGCGACGTGTTCCCTCAACAAGAGTTGGCCCCATCCCAAACCTGCAATGTCTTGTATACCCACAATCAACCTTCACAGTGAAATCCCTTTTTTTTTTTTTCTTTAAAAAAAAAAAAAAAAAACCCCTAGATTTGCAGTATGTAGCTAAGGCCCAAACTCTTCAAAAATCATTCAGAGGAAGACAAGGAACATGTGCCACTGAGGGCAAGTTAAACTTCAGAGTAGCCCCTCCAGAACACAAGAATGTCACGCTGCAGCGCATAATCCTGTTTCCTTGAACAGCAAGAGTCCAATTTGAGTACAAGGCTGTAAATGCCTCTATTAGACTTGCAGACCTCTTAAAATTACATTAGAAGACACTACACTGGAAGCATTTTGACAAAGCTATTTGTGCAGCTGCTGCAGCAATCAACACTCATTTGCTATACAGGATGGAACTGTCAGACCGATCTTGTGACCCACTGATTTTGACAACTACGTGGTTTGTTGATATTAAAATAAAAGCTTTGGTTCTGCCAAGTTAGCTTTCATTAATATTGACTTTCAAAGGATAACTAATAATTAAGTAATTAGAAGGTATTCTCAAAGAACAATTTAACACTGGTGCTTGAAACCAAAACATTTTCCAAGTTGCACAACAACTTGAATTTGTTGATGTCACAAAAGTAAGTGCTCCATTTTAAAATCTGCTTTTGTACAGAGACTGAGAACTTCTCTCTTTATGGACTTTAATCTGGCTTACACCCAGTCCAGAGCTTCAAGCTCAGCTGTAACTATGACAGTCTACCCAGGAAACAAATATCATTAAAAAAATGCAAAGACACCGACTGCCTCAGTGTTCCCTGGAAGAACCTAAGTAAGACAAAGAAAATCCCACCCTAAGATATTACATCTTCAAACTATGTCTGTGATTTCTGAGTCACTGTTTGTTCATGAAAACTGCTTATACTAGGTGTGGTACTCTTATGTAATAGACGTAATTGATTTTGAACAATTTTTCAACCACTTAGCCATGTGAGCCACCAAATAATAAAGAAAATACCTTACAAGAGTGATTTCTATCCATCTTTAAACAACATCCCTTTACAAGTAATGTGTCTCTTTTCTCTCCTCCATTCAGCTGAATATATTCTGCTTCTATCACTGCTTTTTTGATAGAACGAGAGCAATGACATAATTAAAGGCTATATCATAAAATCAAATTTAATTGCTGCTATAAACTAAAACAGTTTAATGTTGTTTTTGAAAGACAGCGTCCCCTAATACTTTAGTAATTTGCAATTGCCAGGTCCAACCAATTTTCTTCAAAGAGTATGCATATCAAGTCTTTATTTAAATTTATACATTTTAAAAATGCTTATACACAGAGGGCTGATTTTTTTCAGGTTTGCTGTGATTCCTGTAGCAGGAGTCAAATCAAGAAGAAATAACCAAAGATCAACCACTCTGAGCATGGCATAACATCAAAATCATCATGGACCGAACAAAAAGCACATAGCACAGAATATACTGATTATATGCCCAAGTACCAAAATAATCATTGAGTACATTTCTTTGGCTTGCTATAATGAAGGCCAAATATAGCTGATCCTAAGGCAGGGCTCCTTTGCCTTACAATCTATCCAAAGCTGAAAGATTCTTTCAGTGTTAATATAAAAAAAAAAAATACTAAGGGAGTTCATATCAAGTTGTTTCCATGGTTTACACAGGTTTGAACAGCTTTTACAAAAAGGCAGCTCTATCAGAGGCCAGTCGATGGTTACCACCACACAAAACTCAAAGCAAAGGGACTGGTAGGTTTCTCAATTTAACTTTGCTGTGATGGAAACAGCCAAGCTGGACTCTCCCCATCCAATGCAAGATCATACCACATACCCAGGCATGCTGGCTGACCAGTTCTCCATCACAACAGCATTAGATGCCCAGAGACAAGGAGGCAGTGCTGTACCACGCCCAGCCTGCAATCTCAGTGATGCCTTGGCACAGGTACTCGCCGTTCAGCCTGCTCTCTCACCTCATTCAGAGCTCCTCTGCCACCCTGCCTTTAGACTACAGCATTTCAAACCTTGCAAGGTCCCTGTGTGTCAATTTGACAGAAATGCTGCTTGCATCAGCTTGAAACACACAGATCCCTGATACAAGGATGGAGGTTAAGGATGGAAGGAAGATTCAAGATACTGACCCACACGTGGTAGCAACTGCCTAAAGGCAGGCTTATGTCATGATCTCATGGGGTAAACAGTTATTCAGAGGGCAATTAATCAGAGCAACACTGATTTATCAATTTCAGGTCCCCAGCATGGTCTGCAGCAAGAAAAGACAAATTCTGCATGCTGAAGAGAGGACTGGCTGTCTTCTGCAGGGAACTGGGACAGTGATGCAATGGTGATGCAATGGTGCCATCCCTAGTACAGAATTCTGGCTACACCTGCCAGTTCCTGTCACAATGCCTGCCTGAGCAGATCACCCCACATACATACAAATGTCTGAATCCCTACCTTTCCAATGACCTTTCCTCTCCCAACCCATTACCAAAAATCTGGATCAGACTACACAGGAAATGGCTCTTTAAATAACCCCAGCATTGTATTCCTGCATTTACAGTACTCCTTTGGCTCTAACTACCTTCATGCAGTGCAGAATGGTACTGCTCCTGCAAGGTGCATAAGGAGATACATAGGCTACACCCCAGCCACCAAGCAAGCATGTAGGCAACTCCCAGTGTGCTGGCATCTGTACAGTGTGACCAGGTCTGGAAGCAGATTCACAACACATTTTCAATTAGTATTTTGAGTCCACTGCATTTTATATCCAATTGTCAAAACATGTTATACCTCAGCTTGACAGATTTTTCTTGTCCATCACAAAAGAAGAGCAACATGAAAAAAGGAAGTAAAAAAAAGGCAGTAAGGATTTTTTTCCCTCTCCTATGTTCAGATGCACTATCCAAAGTCCTATCTCCCCTTTTCATGGCTATTTGCAGTTTCATTTAAATGCCATGCAGTAGATGAGCTTGTGTTTGAACAGCTTGTGTGGTAGCTACCAGAAAATGCTGTCATTATGCTTCGAAGTAAATAGCTTGTGCTGCCTGGCATTTGCAGTCTTCCCATCCAGTCTTCTCCTCCCAAATTTTTAAATCCCTTCCCTCTTTTTTAAAAAAACCCGCACAAAAAAACCTATATCATTGCCTCAATTTTATCATTTAGTAATTTTCTTTATCCAAATCCCTCCCAAAGGGCATAAGGTGGTAGGAGCCATATTTAGAGGGTTGCTATACAAAGCCTTGAACATAAGTTGAAAAATGAGCCATTTGGGTAGAAAACTTCTGACTTTGCAGCAAACAGCCCAACCATAATGATGACTAAATTTCTCGACATCAAGCAGTAGAAAAGAGCAGCTCATTTTTGAGACCAGCAGGATTCGTCTCCCTGAATTTTGAGCCCCAGGAAAATGTACAGAAAGAGTGGGCATTCATAGCTCCCATCCACGGGAAAATACTACTGGCATTTCATTTCTGGTAGCAGCAGGGATGCCAGGTCCAAAGCGGGCAAGGTCACTGTGGGAAAAATGCTGCTGTTGTGGGAAAAATGGTGCTATCTTCCCTTCTGATCAACAATTTAATTCACAGTCCAACAAACTCCTGAGGGGTCAGTCAGCAAGTGTTCAAGAAGCTGCTACCCACAGAGGCTCTCCCAATCAGCTCTCCAGCAATGAAATGATGACACTGCTCAACCTAACAACTGCACAAGAGTCAAGAGCAAGACCTAGGTTTCTACAAAAAAAAAGTTCTTAATTTCAAACCCATATCTCACAGCTAAAATCCATGACAGGCATGATGCCACTGAGGAAAAGAACTGAGATACCTGGACTGAGAAAAATATCTACAAATAAATGTGTTGTATAATCTAACTGAACAGCAAAAGTAAGAAGGGGGAAGGAGATTAATATTTTTGCCTTTGATCACTTATGCTGGACCATGTGAATGTTCCTCTTTATCTCCACAACAGTAATGTTTTCCAGTTGGAATAATTCCCTCTCTACAGCTCAATGCAAGGCTGTAGTCCCCTGTTAAACCCCACACCCCAAATCCCTAGGCATCATTACATTTCAGAGAATGTAGAGATTTTTCAGTCTTCAGTCCAAACTGCCTTTGATAGCAAACCAGAACAGATATTTATAAAAGGAAATGGATCATTATTGAAAAAAAAGTCTTAACTGTTATTTTCTATCATCAACATAATGATGGGGTCCTATTGTGGTATGCCTTCTGGACAAACATACCAAGTCTCCTGAAATAACACACAGCTACATTCTTACAAAAGATGAAGAAAAACAATAAGGGGTGAGCAAGAAGGGAAAACATTACTGGTGTAGTAGTTGTGAAAAGCACAGATTTCTGCTCATCAGATGCTTATACTCTGCTCATTTCAGCTTCTCTGTCAAACCACATGTAGAGACAATCTGAAAGATGAAAGCAAAGTTTTCCTTCCAATGGTTCATGGAATGCCTGGCTTGGTGAAACAATACTGCAGAGAGAGCAGGGATAAACATTTGGGATCAATCAACTCAGTCAAGCTTTTCCCCCCACAAACAAGATCATCCCACAAAGGTAAACAAGATGAATAAGCCTACTGTTGTTTATCCTGATGATTGTACTGACAGGTGTCAAACTAGGAAAACCACCATACATTACTTTGTGCGACAAGAAAGTGTTACTGTATGTGCAGACATGGGCAGCATCAGCTAGATGAACGTAGGTGTTCCAGTAACACAAAGCTTGCCAATGCAAAGTGAAATCTGAATGACTAGACATCTCTGAAAAAAAGAAATGATTGACATTTTATTTTTAATTACATAGCTACATCTGATTTCTTGGGAAACTATTAATTCTGTAAACACCATTTAAATGCACACAAGCTCTAAAGTGATGCATGCTGATTTCAACTTTAACCACATATTCAGTTTCTCATATATATTTACAATGAATTTCATTTAAATAAAAGTGGGCATTCACCTTCCCAAGGCAACAGAATACTAACATTAATATTTTAAAATTTTCCAGCTGAGCTCCATACTAGTTTAGTAGTTTGTGGTAAAAGAGTAGTGGCATTGGGCCCCTAAATCATAAATGTTCCTCATTAAACAGAGAAAAGGATAAAACAGTCATGAGGAAACCAACATCTAAACATTCTGTTCACCTTTGAAATAAGTGAAAAGCAAGCACTGAATTCCATAAGTATGTAAAACTCTGTTTTATTGAAAGTTGTCTTTTTCAAGTAATTCAGAGTAAAACAGTGGTGTACAAGACTTCAGTGCTTCTTTCTGACAGAAAAAAATAGTTAAACATACCCAGGGAACAAGAATTATGAAGGAATGGTTTCCAGAAAAGTCATCAGCTGAGATAACAGAAGAAATTACAAGGAGAAATTCCAGTTTCACTACTTATTTTAGTGACCATGTTTTATAATATTTGCACTCTCATGCCAGATTTTGAACTTGCCCATTGTAAAAGTCAGTCACTCCATACACCATTTCTTATTATTTTTTCTGAGACATCTACATGCTCAGCATTGCACTGGTTCTTATCTGACCAAGTTGTTAACACCTTTCCAAGTTGGGGGAAAAGCAATCAAGAGACAAATCCATTCACAGCTGTTGCAGCTGGATAAATTAATACAAGCATAGCTACATCCCGTGTAGTGTCCAGCAGGGCCATAAAAAAAGGACTGTCCACTGTCCTGGACAGAATATCAGTATGTTCTCAATATCTCCCTCCAGACCTAAGATGCACAAGGCTTTGTATGACCTGGCTGAGCAGTCCAGTCACAAGAGAAAGCCATGATTTTCCTGCTATCCTGAAACTGCACTAGAGCCTCTATTCCCACTCTCTTCCTCATGCCCATGTGAAGAGTCTGCCTTTATGAAGTGTCCTGCAATCATCCAGGCTATTTGTGCTTCAATATCATATTAAACATATATTAAAGAAACCAACCAGATCTCCATGTAACTCCCTCACACACATCCCACCACCTCTCCCCCTCCCCAAAAATAAGCACATCAATTGAAACAGAGGGGCCAAGGACCAGGGAAGGGCTGCAGCCACAGCATGCTGGAGATAAGAAAAGGACAACATTCAGATTTTATGCAGATTCTTAAGAGGCTTGGCATACCCAAAGATCCAGTGATTCAGTGCCCTGGCAGCCAGGCAATATGTGACCGATGGGACATGGAGTCACTTGTCCTCATGAAGAACTTCAAGTTCAGACAGCAATAGTAAAAAATTCTGCCCCAAGAACCTCTATACAAAATCTGTATAATTTCTTTTGCTAAAGGAGGGAAAAAAAAGCCTATGACAACTGCAGCAGTTTTTTTTTTTTTTCAGGGGAACAAGAAAATTAAATTATCTTTAAAAGCTTCAATGCAAATAAAGGCATTACTTGCAATATTAACAGATAAAATGTTATGATAATAAAAATCATATTTGTCTAGAGCAAACATAAAAAAGGACTAAAGCAAATACCAGCTTATACATTTTTGCTGTAGATGTAATAAAATAGCATTTGTCTAACATTTTAATCCATTATTTTATATTTACTATTTTAAATAATGTCTCAATTTCACTGTAATTGAATTTCTAAATATGTGGTATTGCTCATTTAGAACAAAAGATAAATGCAAACTATAAAAAGCCTTTGGATGTTTGTATTTTCTAACTTCAGTTTTACTAGTATTATAATTCCAGGTTGGAATCTATGCTGCAATACAGGCTCTCAATCCACTAGCATCTATTTTTACAGGAAGGACCTTAAAGAAAACAATATCTTTGTTTACACTGATTAAGAAAAACATGCTAAAACTCTGGTGCTAGCTGCAAGCAGGTCCCTGTTGGGATTATTTATGTAAGTGGCAGACATACAGAGATACCAGACGAAATGGCCAGGAGCAGAGCATGCTTCTGCCCTAGATTACAGTTATCTCTTACAAATTTACTGCCTTGATCCTGGGTGTATTCAATACTTTGATTTTTCATATATTTTAAATACTTCTCCATACTTCTCCAGAGACCAGCAAACCAGGGAGCTAACCACAAGGTCTTGAAATGACATTCAGCAGGAGGAAAAAAGGCATTAAAGAAAATGCACACAAAGGGAAATCCTTTTAGATACAATTGTTTTCCCATGCTTAGCAAGGTTATTCATGCATGAAAGTAGTTTCTTGTTATTACTAGAGATTTGTCAATCTTTTCAAATTTTTCAGCCTTTACTGGAAGCAGTACTTTAAGCAGCATACATACTGAGACATGCATTGAGTCCACTTCAGCCCAAAGCATTCACCAACACTCCCTCTCTCTCACACTACACCCATTTGCTTGCACATGGGGTTCGGGGAACCAACAGCCTTCTCTGCACATCTTCCCTCCTGCCCCCACATCCCCTGACTTTTACATCTCTCTCTACTGCACACACTGGTTTCCAAGCCATTTCACCAGGTTCTTTTAGCTCATTAACAAGGAAACAGATGGACAGTGAAAAAAGAAATTGTGCGGAAACAAACATTTAACAGGGTCAAAGACACCGTAAAGGCAATCAGTGGCATGCACAGACCCTGGAAAAGTAGTCACAACATCACTTCCCAGTAAACTATGGCACTTGGCATTAACTCCAGATCTTAAACAATGCACCTTGGAAACTTCAATATTATCTAGCAGCAGTTATGTAGAAATAAACAATCAGGTGGAAGTCACTGAAATTAAAACTAACCCTTCCCCCTGAGTTATTAAAATTCCGGAGAAAAGCATAGTATTTCTCCACCTGAAGTCAGCATTAAAGAACTCCACTGATCTGACCTGTCTAAATAAAAATAAAAGCAAGATTGCAAAGCTTCCTGTTTAGAAAGCTGGGGGCTTTATGAAACTACATTTAGGTTTCATAAAACGAGAGTAGGTAAGCAGTAAGAAGCTACAGAGAACAGTGACACCAAGAAAAAAATTTATTTCAGGGTTTTCTTGGCTGCTTTTAAGGAACTTTTAAAATACGGAGTTGAAAGGAATATAAACACATACAACTAATTACATCGGCCTGTTTGGAAAGCACTGTGCATGGACCAAGTTACTACACTGGGAGCAAGACTTTCAAATGCTCTCCTTCCCAAGGCTCGTGGGGATGATGCACTCCAGGTGAGAGCTCCTGCATCCCAGCAGATGCAGAGGCCATTGCCGCTGCTGCACAGCACCATCTAATGGGAGACATCCCGTACGACACATGACCACAGGCTCTGGGCTTATGTGCAGCCCTTCTCCTTGGCAGGAGATGAAAGAAATCGCCTCTGGCACAGAAATTAAATAATTGCAGTCAGACGAGAAAGAATGGCTGTGGAGGAAATTGAAGTCCAAGGGAGCCACAAAAGGATGGTGTGCATTTGAAAAGATGACAGGAGAACAACTAGATGAGGCAGAGTATCATTCTGGGCAAAGGAATAAAGAAGTTTAGGCTCAGCAAGTTTTGCTGACCAATGCTTGTCACTGATTAGGTGTTTGCAGAGTTCCAAAATACAAATGCTGCTCTTTCAGAGCATTTAAATAAAAGGGAATACTTGATGAACAAGTAGCAAGTAGCAAGATAGTAAAGTGTTTTTATACTTTGAGAACTCTGAAATGAATATGTTCTTGGGCTTGAACACAGAGCTTTCAGCTTTTCAGAGGATCCTGTTGTAGCTACATCTCCAAGACCCTTCCATCATCTCACAGCAGGCACAGTGCCACCCTGAACAGTAAACACACATTATTCATAATTATAGATGTATTCCCTCCCCACCCCCAAAAAAAAAAAAATCTAACTCCTTCACTGTATGAGATATATTTGCCTTCACAAATAACCAAATGTCTTTGCTAGCAGAAATCAGGGATTAGGCTACTAACGACCTCAAAATCAGGACTTCACCCTATTTAACATGACTTGAAAAGGTTCCTCTTTAAGCACCACATTGCCTTGTCACGTGTCCTTCCTATCTGAAGGTTTTGGTGAAGCTGATGGAGTATTTATTAAGCCAAGAATTACTAGCCAGCTTTTATTTTCCAGGGATCTCTGATGCATGGTTTGCAAAACTACAGATAGCAGACGCGCTATCAGCTGCCAGTCACACACAGCCCCACACAGGGATAATTGCTGCACTACAATTAAAGAATTAAGATGGTCAAGAAGGGAAGCCATGAGTGACAACTGCTGCTCTCCCAAACTCTTTTAACATGTACCCCTTCCCATCCCCCTTTCTTCTTCAACACCATCACTTATCACTCCACTTCTGATCCAGGGTGAGCATTGCACGTGTTACTCAACCACCTCCAGCATAACACTTCCTCCAGCCATTTTACTGCTCCTCTGCAAATACAGCTTTATTTATTTAATTATTTGAGGAGCCAAACTGGTTTGACAGAGTGCTTTCCTCCTTGTCTGGGTGTGCAGAGGAACCCAAGATAAGATTGACTATCATAACAGCTACATAGAGTTGCTACGTATACTGCCCAGAGGTAGGATTTAATTACTAGTCAAAAGTAGACTATCTCCCCCTGATTACATAAGAAAATTATAATTTGCTTGTATTTATTATGACATCCTTGCAGAAATGTTCACAACTCTTTGTAAACAATTCCATATTCTGCAAGGGAGAGGCAAAAATTTACATCACAGTCTCCATATTCAACCCATGAAGCATTTAAAATGTGAATCCTTGATATCCACCTTTTTATATCATTAGAAAATTCCATGTTGATGAATTTTTTTGTTCTTATTCAGAGGAAAACACGTCAGCAGTGTACTAAACAATTTATCTGCATATGGCAAATACATCCTTTCTCAAAGACACACTCTGACCTTAAGTCCTGTGTAGAAAAAACAGAGTGTTCAATCAGCAGTGGTTCACATATATTCACACATTCTCCCCTAACGATACATCTACAGTGATTAAAAAAGCTCCACAAGACACACATCAAAAAAGCTCTGACACACAAGCAGGCAAATTGCACTAGAAAACATATCCAGAGCTATAAAAACAGTCTTGAAAGACTACTCTTACACATTTAGTATGTTTGTACCTTGAAACTACTTTTTAGATTATGAACAGATGCACGTTCTTTGGGCGTTTTTTGTCTTTAGCTTAACTTTATTTTGTCTTTAAAAATAACAAGGCATTAAATAGAGAAATACCATCAGTAATCCATAGTTTTTTCATAGACAGAATTATCTATGCCCTGGAAGACAGAGATTTTCTTCTACCATAGGCAAGATGCCTCAAGCATTTCGGGTTTGAGCCACAATAGTTTCTGTGACCAGCTGTCTTCCAGGGCATGCAGACTCCAAGAATGTCTGAAATTTTGCCTAGCAACAGACAAAGCACAGACTGCCCCCAATTTAAACATTTTACTCCATACATGTTGTATGAAGCTATGCCAATTTCTGCTGCTTGATCTAGTAAGTGGTTGGGATATCTACATTAAAATTTTTACCATTTATTTGAAGCTCATAACAAAGATGTTTCTTATAAAAAAGAAAAAAAGAAACAAAACTGGGAAGTGCTTTTAACGTTAGGTCCACTGCATTATCAAAGTGGATAAATGATGTCTCTGGGGACTTTTTAACTCAAAATTCCAGAGAGAAAGGAATGACACTTTGTAGCCCTGATGCTATTTCCGATACAAGATTTAATTCTGGTTTTGGGGACATCACAAAATCATGTGTTTTATTGGCCATATATACTCAGATCATTTGTTAGAACAAGAAGTTGGATGCAATTTCAACTTGAAGCATTCAAACATGACTTGCACAACATTTAAAGACTAACAAAGGAATTATCCCACTGAGTTAAACTAGTTGTCCATCCCACCCAGCATCCTCAGCCTGACAGCAACACGTACCAGGTATGTCAGCGCGTTTGCAGGGTGGGGAGGGAGGATACCAGTACTTTCATATTTAGAGCAGAGGTGTTCTAGCCTTCTCTATAATTAAATGGTAAAAAACATAGATAGGGAGAGCAGCACATCTTTTCATAAACACTCCTCTTGCATCAGAAATCATTACAGAAAGGAGAAATGTCACCCACCACTTCCTCCTGTGGCTATATACCAAGCTTTTTAAAATACTTGGTTGCCTAAAGATTTCTTTGTTTGCACTATACAACATATGGAGATGTGCATCCACAAGAACTTGAACACAAGTCTAACTTGTGATAAGTCCAAAGTGGTAAATGTATGCAATTCCTTTTTAACTAAGGCATGTACCCATGAATATCCTACTAAAAACTCATGCATCTTATGCAGGACAGTATTCTCCAGGCCTGGTGCCTCAGACTGAGAGCCTGTGTTGATAGCAAGTGGGAATTCATGCACCAGCTGGGAGTCACTACAAAACTGATTTCATATCTCTTGGCATATTCTGACCTCTGCTGTTATAAAGTGGAATTTATTTTGACAATATTTTTTTCCTTTGAAACACTGCCCTCAGCTGAGTAAGAATTTTCAATATCTGCAATTATCCAGGACAAAGAAATGATGGAAAAATCACTTTTATTTTACACCATGAAACATACACAAAGTATCCACGCTTTTTCCCTCCCCCTCATGTTTCTACCATCCTGTCATTTATTATAACCTGCATCATTTGATTATTACATAAATACACACACTTTGGGTTTTTTGGGGGATCTAGACACTATATGTTCCAGATCATCTCTCTGAGAATGAGTTGCTTTAGGCTTTTGTGACAGATACCAGCAAAAACGCCCAGCACATACCAAAACATACTACCACTAATCTGAAATTATTCATACTAATTTTAGACAGCACTTTTTTTTTCCAGTGTCAGTTGCACTTTCACAACCAAAATATTCTACAGTAGCCCAGCAAGCTCTAAATTGTGTACAACTCTAGGACTCTACATTGAATTTTGACAGTTTTGGTTAGAAAATAAATCATTCTAAATATGCCATACATTAACATCAGTGAAAGTGTGAATCTGAATGAAGGATATTATACTGGATGGCAAACTTTTGAAAGCAGCAAAACATTACTTTTTAAGTTATAGGTACATTTTGAGGGGAAAAGAACAAAGAGCCCTCTCCATCATGTGTCCATCATGATTCTCTGCTTCCAAACTTCTCTTTCCCTTTTGGATAAGAAGTCTCCTCTCAGACCTTATCTTGAAGATGAACATTTGAACCTGTACTGTATTTATCACAAATGCTCAAAGAACATTTCCTCTCCTTTTCCTATCGTAACACCTGTCACACTTCAAAATAAAATTGCATGCACAGCTTATGTGATTTCCACCAGACTTGCTGATTCCCCATGGCTCGAGAGATGATAAAGTACTTCATCAAATATTTATAAGCAGTATGAATTCAGACTGTCTCCCAGTCAGAATACCCTTTTGATTAAAGACTAGAAAGACAGAAACACAGTGCACAATGAGTGTTTCAGCACTAAATGCTAATTTTTTCTTTATGTCTAACTAGGGAAGAGATCCTAATCTAAAACCAGCTAGTTCACCTTTATGCCAAGAACCTACCTCTTGTAGTTCTAAACATAAGAAAGAGTCTTGTTCAGCTCTTCTCAGTATGTTTTCACCATTAATTGTGTTCTTTCTAATAATACTAAAATTAATGGAGTTTTTTATTGTTCTGCATGCAACAACTTTATTTTCACCTTCATGCACAGGTAATTTTTTTTCATCTTTGAATACTTTACTTCTGCTGAAAGAAACATATAGAAATTTGCCTTCACACCTTTACTGGAGTAAATGCAGGAAATGCAACTGCATAGTGTAGATAAATCACTGAATCTTAAAGGATCTTTAACTACAGCTACAAAACAAACAGCCATTAAAGTAAAGCACAGCACCTTATTCCACCATACAGATGTCCCGAGACAGCCTGTTAGTTTACACACACTCCCCAGGTCAATAAACATCCTCTCACATTGTTTTGCCCCAGTTAAAACCATCATCTGCTGGAAACCAAACCAGAATGGACCCCCCAAAATGTTGCTGCACCTCCACTGATACCTAGACTGTTAGCAAGGATGGTAAACAATGAGTTATACAGACTACCACAAGTGTCCTGTAGGATTTAGCATTACAACTAACTTTTTAAAAATATGGAACTACTTCAAATAAGACATGTTTAAACATCTCAGCTTCCCATCTAAAATTGTATTAATAAATATAAGAGTTTTGGATGATATAAGGAGGAAGCCTTAGTTGTGCTCTCTTTGTAGAGAGACCACCCAGCAGCATCCTGCAAGTGGTCTCAAGGCTTTAGTAGTTTGCTTGAACATCTGTCAGATTCTGTAATACCCTTGAAAAGAATAAATAAAGCACTATGGTTAGTTTAATTTTGTATTCTGTCAAAAAATATGATATGAAATTGAATAGCCTAAACCAAAGTATAGCATGATTAAACAGGAAGTTTGTGAGAAACCAATTCACAAAAATAGAAGTGTATAAAATTCACGCAACTAACACAAAAAAAAGGCAAGTTTAGGTTAAAAAGTAACTAAGGACAAAATACAGAAGAAATTTTATGGTCCTACTAGAGGAAACAGAAAGGACAGAGCAGGCGTGATGAAAGTAAATAAACAGATAATGAAAAGATGGTTATGATGTTCAGTTAAAGAGCTGGCAGATGCTTCAGAGAAGCATAGGACTGGGAAAACAGCCACTGAGAGTATAAGTGTTTAGATGGCAAAGCCTGGAAGAATTTGCATAATTAAAGTTCTTGTCTGTTCTAGAGCATGCTCTAAGCCATTAACAATTATCTTCAACTCAAAGGGCTGGAAAGGTCTCACTGACTGAAAAAAAAATTAAAGATCCCCTTTTGAGGTGTGATGACATGAGAAAGAAAACAGAAAAAGGGTTAGAAAAACTTAGACTATTCTCCCCAACTTTAGCTTCTAGAAGGATATTAAATATTGCTGACTCACCACCAACACAAGGACATAACTTTTCAAAAAGGAGGAACACTTTGGTCTGAAAAGACACTTCTTTTTCCTGCCTTGCCAAATAAACTGGTTTGACACAAGAAAAGCAGCAAGTGTTCTATAGATGAACTGAAGTTATTCAACTGGGAAAAAAGCCTTGTTATTTTATTTAAAGGCAGACTGTGGAAATGCAATCTAGGTAAGGAGATTAAAAGGCCATGACATGAAAGTTGGAACACCACACATGTCAAGAGCAGGTTTCTAATGTGTCAGCTGGGATAAGGCACTAAACTGGACCCAAGAGAGGTTATTTTAAATAACTCTAGTGTGTTCTTAACAGAATTAGGTGATGGAGAACCACCATATTATTTACAAACTCAACCCGAGACATTGCATGAGACAAAAATTCCATGTTCAAGTCCTAAGTTGGAGCACTGGTGCAAAGTTCAGCAAGAAAAATTCAGGGTTGGCTAAAAAATCTTATTCTTAAAACAGGGCAACCAAACACAGGAATAGGATATTCCTGTACATCTGACAACAATGTTGACTTTTTTTTTTTTCCGACAGACAATGTGAGTTTGTAGTCAGTCACTCTCATAACCCTTTTATGCAATGACACTGTTATAAGTGGTTATTCACCAGTCTGTATTGGTGCAGTAAGTGTCCTACTCTTAGTTTGGTTCATGCTATTTCATGTTTTGTGCTTCCAGAAAAGACACTTAGGAGTACAAGGACTAGTTATTGCAAGGAGGAGATGAGAGGGAACACTTCTTTCCCAAACGTATCAAAGCAAAATTTGCACTAATGGATTTACTTCACAGCAAAGAAGATTGTCATGCATTAGGGAGGAAAAGTTAACCAGGAAAGTTAAGTACCAGTTTTTAAGAGGTTAAAATACATGGAGATAGATAGATATGCCAGGAATGGTCTAGGTATAAGAATATCCAATTTTACAAAAGAGTAGTCATGAACTCCATGACCCCTCAGCTTCTCTGAGCCATATATGCAATTTCTACATAAAAGAACTTGTTACTCACTCATTCTCATAATCTAAAACACCAAACCCAGTAAAAATTCTTAGTTAAGCATGTATGTATTTCCATGATTTAAGGCACAAGAGAGAACAGAGTGAGTTTCAGGGAAAGTTTTGGTGGTGTTTTGAAAATGAGGTACTTCGCAGCAACTGCTCAACACACACAATAACCTGCAAAAAAACTCTACAAATAAATCAGTTTATTTTAGGACATGCACTCTAAGTGCCAAAGCAGAAATTTAAACCTGTTATACCTACTATGACATGGCATTGTTAAAGCAACAGAAAAGAAAGACTGTATATGCGTGGTGGAGGGGACTGACACATGTGCTACCCCCACAAGTACCTATAATTATTCAGATCAGGATAATTGCCAACTCTGAGGGCACAAATTTAAGTGGCGCTTACACTACCCCATATAGCCCAAACACCAGGCTCTGTAACTCTAATGTTGTGGCAGAAGATGCACAGAAAGCTAGGATTTACTAGAATTTGAAGGCTATATCCAGTTTATACTCTCTAATGAATTCTTTAATCAATACTTTTGTATGGTCTGTTAATTCTCATCACTTTCTGGGGGTAGGGAGGAAGAAACTGATTGGTGTGCAAGGTTATTGGTGTTACACTGCTTAGAGATGGCCCACCTGTGCTTCCCTGGTGACCCTGGAAACACTGGAGATGCCTGCAGAGATGGGAGAGTGCAGGGTGGTGGTGCTGAGGATGCCTATGCACCACTGGCACTTTCTACACTTCCATGGAGACTACATGACAGTCAGATAAATAAAAAAATCTGGTTTCCCTTTCCTTGATGGAAGATATCTTGAGCTAGTAAAAATGACTAACCTACAAGCTCTGAAGGACAAAGGGCTCCTCCTGGGCACCTGCAATGACAGAATGATGTGGGAATAAGGCGGGTACCAGTGGAGAGAACAGTTACAACTACAGCAGGGTTTTCTTTGAAGAACCTCCAGAAACCACATAAGAAAAATAACTTTTTTTTTTTTGAAAGGAAATATTCAAAGTAAAAGCAGGTCTGGACTTCATTACATAGCTTTTGGTCACAGGCACATGAATGCACCTGCTCAAGGTATTACTTAAGATACATATTAAAAATAAATAAATAAAAAAACCCCAAGCTTTTGCCACCTCAAGGAAAAACATGCAGACCTCAACATAGCCTTGCTGCCAGAGGTGCAAACAGAACAAACACAGGACAAAAGTAGAGAACCCTAGAAAATGTGCTGTTCATGTTTGCATATGAGAAATAGGGGTGTGGGAAGATGAGAAGAGCCACTTTTGTTTCTGCTCCATCCCCTTCAGCCCACACTGGCAGAGTATCCAGCAGAGCCCTCACATAACCCTGCCTCAGGTCTGCAATAGGGACATGACATTTGCTGCACCCTGCTCTCCTGCCTTCATCTATACCCATACATGCTGGAAAAGTTGTGAGCCTGGATAATTCCAGTTCCACTGCTGCTTCCAGCAATCCTGTGCAACATTACTGCTGAATTCAGGGAGATTACATAGAAACCTGAAACAGCCCCAAGGCCTGGTGACTAAATATTTCATGGTAATGACACTTGGCACCAGAACCTCAAAAAAAAAACCCCAAATATGAATGTCAAAAGCTAGCAAATCAGAGGTAGACCTTCAAGGTTTTGTTTGGACAAAGATTTGTAGAAGTCAAGGCCACACTTTGAAATGTACAAAATTCATACCAATATATATCTCTATCAAAAGAAATGTCTGTGAAAAGTTACTGTCAGTCTTATTAGATTTATCAATAGATGTCAAAGGATAGACCTGGGGTCAATAAAGTAAATTACCCATCTTCCATTTAATTACTTTGAAAAAACAAATTAAAATTAAATAACATCCAACAAAACAATCAAAAGGCTTGTTGATATTCATGCAGAAAGAAGGCTATAACGTAACTACCCAAAACACATTTTACCAAAAACAAAGGGGTACAATAAAACAATTCTGAAACATATATTCAACATTATTTGAAAACATCCTCTTATGAAACAAAAGATTTCCTTCATTAACAGCGTAATGGTAGGTTGAGAATCCCTGCCAAATTTTTTCTGAATCCTTGGAAAGTTGCAACACTCTGCAATAGAAGACATTGTTACTTTAACAAATCTAAAAACTTAGCACAAAGTGAAACTGGGTTAAGAAGTAAACATTTTGACATCTAGCAAATTTTTTATGAGTAAACTTGTGATACCCATACCTCCATTAAAACATTTTAAAAATCCTACATGTGGAAAATACTACGGCAGAAAATCCTTTGCAGCTTTTTACTAGAAAGTAATTTTGCGAACATTAGAAAGATCTCTGAACTACTGAAAAATACACAGCAGTGTTCAGAATGACTGAAAGTAACTGACACAAAACAGCAACTCAGCTTCTGTCTTGATTCTATTTGTTTCACATAAAAAATATCTGTGAAATTCATAGCATCTGAACACAGAATACACTTTTTTTAAGTATGACACAGTAAGGGATATTTTAAGATGCTGGAATGTCATTAATTTGTGCCCCTTAGCTCAGCAATTTGTAAATGATTAGTTCTAGAGCACCAAAACAAAGTAGAGCCTGTCTAAGCCCATTTTATCCAACTACAAGCATTTAATTTAAACACTATTTAGGATCTAATGCCAAACCCCAGCATATATTACTTAGCATAAAATTGAGGACATCTGATGGCTTCCTGTAGGTATATATCATATAAGAACAACTTTTTTTTATTTTTCTGTAAACCACAATCTTGGCCCTTTCAATTTCCTGAGATTTCAAACAAGTACCTACATTTCTGCTGGTAACCAAGTCCCTGAGGAGCAAGTTTAGCTTGAGATGTCACTGTCAAACCTTTTCCTATAGTGTCAGTAGGAGGGGAGGGAAAGAAGAATACAACTAGTAATAATGCTATTTAACTACCCATTTTTCTAGTTACAAGAGGAATGGGATCCTCACACCTTAAAAAGGAAGGAGACTTGCACTATCAGATTCCTGTTCCTACCGAGTTTTACAGGAAACAGCAAGCCCTCAGCTCTCGTGCTGACACAGAAGGCTGCACGAAGGGTTCCAGAGCCATGGCAGCTCTGTAGCTTTGGTCTCTAGAAAAACCTTCCACTCTGCAGAGGTTGTGAGACCCCCCCAAGCAGGGCTAAAAGTGAAATTACATTGGGACAAGTGAAGACCTCCAGAATGTTTACGAATGTCTGGCTCCAGGAAAGAAGCTCTCCTGACTGCAGACACTACTTTGTGTTTGTTTGTTTTTTAAATTTCATTAAACAGAACACACCCACCTCTTCTTTTTTCAACCTGAGCAAGTCATTCAAAGTCAAACCTTTGGTCTGAAGCTTAAGGTCTTCTATTTTATTTTATTTACTTCTGGGCTAGCCTTAAAGGAGCAGCGAGAGAGGTTTAAAACTGGCTACATCATTCACCAGAAATACAAGTTTCCTGCTCTTAGGCACCTATGGAATTCACTTGTTTCAAGCTCTTCAAGTTTGAGAAAAAAAAAAATCTAGGCTTCAAAAATTCCTTACTTAAATTAATAACTTGCTTTAATTTGACTTCAAATTAGTTTAATCACTACAAAGGAACAAGGAAAACAAAAAGTTCAGCATCACATGTTATTTTAAAATAACATCTTTAAAATGGTGCTGCACAGACTGTCCAGTCCCACTTCTAGCCAGCTCTCTCTGGTGGGGGTCTCTGTCCTAACAGCAGGAAGGGATAGAAGACCTCTGTGGCACCCTGTGCTCCCAACGCAAATATTTCCATCAGATAATATTAATTCACATGTAAAAGTGAAATGGGGGGGTGGGGAAGTGGAAAGGGGTTTAGTAATTCTACAAGTCTTCCTTACCTAAAAGGTTGCAGAAGCCAAAGGAGCATTTTGGGAGAGAGAAATTTTGAAGAAGTATGATCCCAAATCCTCCACAGCTCAACAAAGAGAAGTAAAATTTAAGCATCCATTTTCCAACTTGAAAAAAAAAAAAGTAAGAGAGCTCATTTTCATTCTGAAAACTTATCTGGAAGGCTTTTAAAGTCATTATTTACTAAAAAAAAATTTAATAAGGAAAGGTTACTCTGAAGCACAAACACAAGGTAAATGCTTTCCATAACCTCAGAAAGATACTTAAAATTTACTTTCCCCGGCAACAGTTTTTATCACCAGTTGGAAATATTTTGTCTCTATTTTGGGCTTAAAAGAAAAAATTCAAATTCAGAGGCAGGCTGCTGTAGCAGGTCTGAGTTGCAATTTTCCTGTTCACCTCAGCTGGGCAATTTCCTCACTCTGATGGGCGCCACTAAAGCACTCAGATTGTTTAACATCCTATGCAAATTCCTGGAGATGAATGCTCAAATCTGCCAGCACACAGACAAACAGAAATCAGCAAAATCAGCAATATGCTAATTCAGCATGATGCTGAACTCAATGCAAACATCCCTAAAGGTAATCAACAGGAGATGGGAAGCAAGACAAACTCGGGGACTGTAGCACGAGTTACAGCAGAAGGTCCACATGATGATATTCAAAACAGAAAACCTCACTCCACAGACTGTTTAGGATCTGAAACAAAGAATCTTTACCTCCTCCTGAAAAGACCCAATAAAACAAAAACCCACAGAAAACCTCCTCCAGCCATGACTATATCTTAAAGCTGTTGTGGCAGACATTCAGTACTAACAACCTTGAACCTTCTCCCCCACAAATTTAATCTCTGCAGAGCGAAACAAATATTAATAATTGAAAAGTACACAAAGTGATTTTGTTAAGGGGGTAATTAGCAACTTCATTTCAGTTCAGCAGCTGATTTTGAGTTGGCTTTAAACCAACAGGAGCTTAAAAGAACCTATTACAGGGATAAGTTTCTGAATAAACTTGTGAGTTACTTGCTGCAGTTTGATGTGGCCCTCAGACTTCAAAGGCCCCTTTCATAAGAAAACAGGACAAAGACAGAGAGGTCTTTATCATCATTTATGGTAAATAAGAGACAAATCCTCTACACACTGGAAAGCTGATGCAAGGAAAATACTGAGCTTTGCATGAGCTTCATCAACATTTGAGGAGCCCTAAATTATCCAGTAGTTTTTTGATTAGATGATGCCAGTGATTTGGAAAGGCAAGTAGTCCAGGAGCACAGAAGCACACAGATAAAAAGCTTCTGCTACTTTGCTATCAGCAGATATTTGTGAGGAGCCATCACCAGACCTCAGTGGAGCACGTGCCCAAGCATTTCCTGACACCTGAGGTGAACAAGCCAGAGCCTCCCACCCTGGGCACACACAGCTCAAACTCTCATAGTTTTCTCCTGCTCAGCCTCAGTGATTCCCATTGCCCTAGTCATGGACATACAGGCAGAACTGGCAATCCCTGGCATCTGTATTTAGAGGAATTGCAAATTGAAGTCGTAGTACCAAATACACACGCTGCTGAAAATTGGGCCAAGAAGAAACATAAGGATCACCCCCTTACCAGAATTCACTGATGGAAAAGCAGCAAGGACATACAGCTTAAAATTAACATAGTGTGAAATGAGAAGTACAAGCCCTTAAGTGGAAAACTGCCAAATGTAATTTTCACAATTACCATTTAATTTAAGAAGCAGATCAAAAGGAGCACATCATTTACATTTTCAAACATTAAGTTTTAAAGATCAAAGACCTCTAGTATTTCCAGACTGCATATATGTAACTTGGTTCGAGTAATGAATCTATGCAGAGGGAGAAGATGAGCTGCTCATTTGCTCTATGCAGCAGTTTCCCCATCATCTCTGACTGCAGCATGTGATATCTGCAACAAGCATCACCAGCAAGCTCCCACTGACCCTAAAGTACGAATAGAAGCAAAAGTTTTTAAGGCCTAAAATAGCATTATACCAATTTTCTGACTTCTGGGGAACTCTCTACGTGAAACTAGCCATTGCTTCTGAGATTTTTTTCACAACTGCAGCCTGACAGCTATGACTTAACAGTACTTACGCAATGTTCCAGAGGTCATTAAAGATCCCACACTACCAAAACTCTGCTCTTGTGACAGTGCTGTAGCCTAATTAGGCTAAAAAGTTAAATACAGAGAAGTGCACTATGCAAATATTTCAAACCACGTCACTTAAATTCCATGTAGCAATGAAATAATAACCACAGAGGCAATGTTTTAGTGACCACCGGGAGTTACTGCAACAGATCCTGGTCAAATACAGTGTAAAGTAGAAAGTGTCCTGGAACTTATAACCAGGAAACAATTGAATTTTTAGTTCATACTGAAACCTCATGCCTACTTCTAAGCACCTCCCAAAAACCCACAGCTCAGAATTCAATATCAAAACCCGATTTTTCTTAGCAGAAAACCAGAGAGCATCATTATCATAAAACCTATGCTAAAAATGATCGTTTAAACAGAGCCAGTAAACAGGGGCTGCTTGTGGAAGTTGAGATGACCAAAACTTCTCTTATTAAGTTGAGGAACAGGACACCACCATGCATGTAATGAGCAGCTGTGTTCAGTACTTGATTGCTGGTGTTGCAATAACATTCAATTCCCAAAAATCTTCCTTATTGTACACAAAGATTGTCAATACACCACGCTGTCTATCAGAGTGGTCCCAGGCATGGGATGGATTTTTAGCTGCATGTCCCTTATGTTCCTATTTCCCTTCCAAATCACAGGATTAAAACTACTTTAAAAGTAGACAGGAGGGGATATATAATACTAACATTTACACAGGGACTTTAGTTCTTATAATATGGCATTAACATTTAATAAAGGAAAGAAAAGGGTATATGAAATCCACAAATCTCTAAACATGAGAGGGTTTACAGCAGCTTTCTCAAGAACAGCTTTTCCAACAGACACTTCTCATGATAAGGATGATGCATTCTCTAACTAAGACTATAAAGCTCTTGAAAGGATGAAGAGCCATTGTATTTTTACAATAGCTGAGGCACCTATGTACTAGTACTTTGGTAAACAGGTCTTCCTGACAGATAAAAGCAGTTACACTGAAGCAAGTTTCATACCTCAAATCTTCTCTCACCAAACATTAAAAAAAGTGAGCAATATCCAGGCTCTTTAGATGAAGAGAACAATGAGCTATGTCTGGCTGCAATTAATGCATAGCAACCTAATCTCAAAGGATATTTATATTGCATAATGCGGTGGGTATTCTTGCCAAACCTATACTGGCTCACATGGACTTCTGTGTGACAGCAGTCATGCTGCTTCCAATTTCCAGCCTACATCAGGTAGGCAGACACAGTCAAAGCACTTAGAAGTCTCAATCTTCACCTCTGTCAAAATGCAACCCAAACAACATTTTATGCATTGATAGATTAAAAAATTGGTAAAGTTGGTGCGCTTCACATCTACCTCTACTAGCAGTCTGCAGAAAAGTGCCCCTGCCCAAATGGGAATACATATTTCCTGCCTCCAGGAAAAAAAAAAAATACACATACACTTCTTCACTTCTTTGCTTGAGTGTAGAAACACTGAGGTTGAGATGAGAAGAACCTGGAGATCCAGATTCCATCTCCACATCCTATCCCCAGGAGCAGTGTGTGTTCAGCTGAGTGTGCACAGGATTCACCTGTTCACATACTCCAGAAGAGTGCAAAAATAAAGGTAAGACATTGTCAAGCTACAGCCACAGCACAGGTGGGTTAGAGATAACACTCTAAGGTAACAACAAAAAAAAAAAAGGGAGGGTGAGGAAGGCTGGCATACCTTTATAAACAGCCGAGACACACCAATATCCTTCCCACATTTCATTCCCCCATATCAGAAATATAGCAGGACAGAGAAGTCTTCTACTTCCAGAGAGACATCCTCCTCTATCCTACCTCCTCAGCTAATCACAGAGGGAAGAGAAAATAATCAGATGAGTCACCACTGGAAATCTGCTCGGCTGGATCGCATCTAACCCATCAATGCAGCAGACACAGGAATTACTGCCAGCTTCCCAGCCACATCTGCAGAGGTGCCGGGAGCCGCTGCTCCAGCCGTCCGCTTCTTTACCACAAACAGGCAATTTGGGTCTTGCAAGAGACCTGCCTGCATGCACACACCAAACCCTGTTGCTGAAATGTGCATGGTAAATATTCTGCGTTCTGACAAAAAGTTAACCATTATACTGAGAATCACACAAGATTTAACAGTGTTATCTTTCCTAACTGTGGTATATCTAAATATGTTTAGGGAAAGAACATTCACATTTTTACTATCATTTCCAAAGGAAGAGAGTTTTCACAAGGAAAGATCAAAGATTCCACTGGAAAATGGAATGACACAAGATTTCAGTTGCCACAGTAAAGAAAAAAAATTAGAAATCCCTAGCTGTGGAGGTAAGAAAGAGAAGAAAACAAAAAAGGAACCGTAAGCATGAACATATAAGCATTTTTCAGTCAGGTATAACAATAGGCTTCCATGTTCCATGGTAAGTAAAGCAGATGAGATACTAATTTTAAAATATGTGAAAAAATTAAAATAAGTGTAGTAACACATTCAGAAATTAGAATAGTCTGAGACTGCATTCCCCCAATCTTTTAAATGGCTAAATGCAAAACAAATGCAAAAAACCAGAAAACAACAGATTTAAAAAGTTGGCACATTCTATGAAATTTCACAATTTAAATACTTACAAGGTAAGAAAATCATGAAGGAAAAAGAGCTATTTACAAATAACTTTAGGTGCACATTTCTCCTCGTCCCTTTCCAAGCCTCTCTTCTCCGTCATTTCTTCAGAGTGCACAGCTCCCAGCCCTATTCCACTGACACCTGACATGCAGACCTTCCTGGAGTCTGAGATCACTTTGCCAGACCTACCCCAAAGTCACAGAGGACTTTGGGATTTTATCAGACACATGAAAGCTAGGTCATTAGTGAGCAACCCAGTCTGTGCATTTTAATGGGGATTTGTCTTTGAAAACTTCATCCACACATAAGACTTGTAGCTGTGAAGCAATACCCTCTTGAATAAACATCAAGTTGATGTTTATTATATCAGGGGTTTTTTTTTGCCTCCACAGCATCAGGCAAATGTCTGTGAAAGATATCCATCTGTACCTGGAGCTCACGCCTTCATCCTCACTCCATTTCCATTCAGTCTGAGTAAGATCAGCTGCAATCAGCCTTTTTATTGAATGTTGAGAATTCACAATGAAGATGCCCACCTGACATTCAAAAACACCAACAAATCAAAATCACCCCTCCATACATACATATACACCAAGATGAGACCCCTGTAGTTAGTTTAGACAGTCAATGTCACTTTTTTACAGCCCCTTACATTTGCAAAAGAACCTGCAACCAAATGTCTGGCCCGGTTTCATTTAGGATTACATTTTCAGGTATATCAAGTGTCAATGGCACTGTTTAGGCAAACAGAGCATGGTGACACAAGGAAGAAAAGTTTTTTCCTAGGGCAAAAATGCAGTAATGCCTTTGTCCCCTGCTTCACCTAATCTTAAATAGTTTCCAAATAAGCATTTCAAGGCAGTGCAACAGGTAATGCTACACAACTCCTCCAGTGCTGTAGTGTCAAATCTGGATCTTTATTTTTTCCTCCTCCACAACCACTTTGACATCTGGCTTCACAGAATCATTAAGGTTGGAAAAGATTTTTAAAGATCATCAGGTCTAACATTCTTCTTTCAATGCCAAACAAATACTGATAGGATACTTGTGTCATATTTTTGGAGGCATCAGCAAATGACACAGTACTGCCACGACTGACCCAGGCTATGTGGTTACCACTGGCAGAAAAACTTGAAACTGTGCACCCATCCACCACTTCCAGCATACCCAAATTCTGACACCAGCTGCCCAAAAGATATGTTGGAGCCCCATGGTGTAGTGGCTGTTTTTTCATCCACTTCCTTAAAGTAAGAAGAAAAAAACATCCCACACTTCTTTCTGTTCTTTATCACACCTTGATTTATTAGCTGACATGGTCATTTGACCACACGGAAAGTCTTAGATCAAACTCCAGGAGCTAGACTTCTCAATTCCTTCCTGAAGGAAATAGTAATAAATAAACAACGCATAGCAGGGTCAATAAAGCAATTCCCAGAATAAATTTACAAATAACACTGGAAATGGGTTTTGGGATTAGATTGCCCCTGTGAAGGGCAGGTGATGATGACTGCAGAACTTCTGGGTGAGATATCCCAGTACCTCTGAAGGACCATCTCCCAACCAACACAGCCTCAGTGAGACACAAGGACTGCTTCTTCCATAGTAGAAATCAGTGCATAAGCATATCAAATGCTTTGGCTCAGAAACTCCTGGCGGAGTTTCTATTTAAAACAGCACCAACTGTATTTATGAACCTCATGAAATTCATCCTGAAGAAGTTATTTATGGCTAGAAGCCAGCCTCCCTAATCCAGGTGTCTAGCTTATACCTCGACCCTGGGTACCTAGTGAACAGATCCTGAGTCATGTAAGGAAGAGAGCCAGGCAATGGGCAGAAGCAGGTGACTTGAGAAACCTCCAGGGAAAAAGATGGCATGTCTGAGTTCCGGTGTCTGCCTCTCTTCATCCCACTAGTCAGCTGCAACCCAACAGCGAGCTGCTGCCAAAAGGCCACCTCCATCAACACTACCTCTTCCCTGGCTGGAGCACTGGTGCCCTTCTTGCCTTCAGGAGCTAAGCAAATACCAAATACCACAAAACACTCTGATTTTCCCCTGAGCCAATTCACCAGAGCATCAGACAAACACCACTGACACAGCAAAAGGAGGCCGGTGAAGCACAGGCCAAGCACAAGAGTTTCAATGACACCCTGCTGGGATAACATCTCAGCACTAACACAAAACCACATTGTCGTGGGATCTACTGTAGGAGGACAGCTTGGCCCAAATAAGAGATTTCACTGTTTGTGCTAGCTGAACTGATCTCAGCTACCCTAACTCCTTTAAATCTGTGATACATTACAAGGATTTTGACTTTTTTGGCCAACACAGTAATAACTATTTCCCAAAGTTAGTATATTGTGTTCTTTTCTAATAGTAACAACTGAAAGCTCAATCATATCCAGAAACAAAACTGAGAACTTTCACATGAGCTGGTACAAAAAAAATGTGCCAACATTTGCACAACATGTGCCAACACTGGCAAAAAAATATAAAGCAAGTCTTATAATCTTCGAGCCCTTCTAAGATAATCCCAGATGTTTCATACCATGAATGGAAAATACTGCTGAAATTAGGTTTCTCTATTCAATATGACACAAATGAAAGTTTTACAGCTAAGTATCCAATTGGAAGCTAGCATGCTGTGAGTCATACATCTTTCTTTTCACTGGTAAAAATAAAAAATTAGCACTAATAACAAAAGCTAAATTCACAACACCTTGCAGAAGCTCACAGCATGAAGAAAAACAGAACCTACTTTAAAGTAACTTATTCACTACATTCCTTTAAAGTTACATTTTCACTTGGATTGACAGTATTCAGAAATGTGAAAAACAGCAAAACCAAAACACTCCTCCCAAGATAATTTGGATAATAAGTGAGGTGTGTCAAGCACACCTTAGACCAGCAGAAGCATTTCTAGTACACTGGGTCTGAGAGCACATGCTGTTTTTCATTAAACTGCTGTAGCTGGAAAGCCTGCTTAGAAAATGATAGTTAAGAGTTATATTAGTCTTGTTAAGCAGAAAAGGTCGGGGTTTGTTTTGTTTTTAAAAAAATGTCCTGCAGGAGTGGATAAAGGAACTTTAAAGTGGAGGAGTGGTAGGTACAAGAAACAGCTGGAATGTATCTGGTTCTTACAACACAATAAAACCCAAGTGTTTTCCAAAGCTCAGCAAGGTCACCGTCTAATGTAATATGCACAAGTGCTCATTATAAACTTAAACATTTGAACCAAAAAAAGCACCTGACAAAGAAAAGGCGCTAAAAGGGAGTCTCTAGTAGTGAGGGAGGAGGGGGCAAAGCAGGCTAAACATGGAAATCATTATCATCTCACCTTCTCCCTAAACTATGGGCAGAAAAAAATGCTTGGCCCCACAAAACTGCAGAAAGGTTCAGGACACAGTTCAAAAAAACAAACAAATAAAGGACAGGAGAAAATCAACAAAAGTAATGCCACAACTAACTGTAGCTGCTAACCACAAAATACAGACAGGAACATGAGAAGAAAACAAAAGCCTGGTCAGAATCCTGCAGTTCCCCTTAAGCTGCAATGCATTTCCCCAGTATAGAAGACATACCCGCTTCTACAGTCAACAAGTTAATTCTTTCTCTAAGTGCCTGCAGATGCTTCTTTCATGCAAGATTTTAATACAACGCTCAAAACTATAAAGAGAAACTTCATCAAGGAAACTACATTGTGAACTCAGCTCAAAGCTATGCGTGCCCACCACACAGGACTATGTGAAGACAGACTTTTGATTATCCCAGAGAATTTCCAAATATAGACTTGAAAATATATAAACCCACCTAGCAGAAACCAAGAAATAGATTTTACTCTCAAGCAAAAATGAGTCCCATTTTTCTCTCAAACATGTTGCAGACACCTTTCCTGAGATCTGGAAGCAAGGGGACAAAGAAACTGAGAGAAGAGTGTTCAGCCAGATCAAAGGGTATTACTGTCACCTCTCCCTCTAGCACATTGTTGCTAGCCCTATTATATGGCATTTTACCACAGCACTTTCAGAGTCTGCAGGCAATGGAGAGAATATTATTTCCAGGATTAAAATTCCCACAGTATTTACTTCACAACATGTACATTTATATGTCAATTAATATTTATACATCAACTAGATACGCTTAGATTTATTCCACAAAATACTCATTGCTAAGAATATACACACAGTAATAAAATATTGATGCATCTACCTAAAGCAGGGTTAAATACACCCCTTATGTAAACGTGAGCCAGGACTTTGGCAGCTGTGCTGTAAGAAGTTCTCCAGAAACCAGCCCACCCAGGTTTTATGACTTGACAGAATTACCCAGTATTAAACATGGTTTAGGGAACAGAATATATAGATTTTGCTTTTTCATTCACACATATTTCATTCTAGCACTATTCAGGATACTGACTGGCTCTCTACAGACTATCCAAGAATACATGACCCAGAACTAAGAAAAAAAAAGTTTTTTCATAATGATTAATTCAACTTAAATAAAGGTACCTACAAGAAGAGGATTTGAACAGTGAAATCAGTCTTCTATCTCCACAGTTATTCTTCCCATACCAGACTGTATGAATTACATTCATGCTTGGGGGAGAAACAAAACAAAATAATTACTGAGGTAAGATCTCTATGCAAATACAGGGAAAACATCACTGCTAGACTTCTAGCTGCATCTGCAGAAGCCATAAAAATATACAGTAGAAATGCAAACTCCGAACAGCTTCAAAAAAAGAAACATTTGGTGACCACATGTCAGAGACCATTCCCTGAATTTGATTGCTGTACTGTTGGTCCAAACCAAAAGATTTCAGTAAGTTGTCCTGATTCTCAAGTTTTATCCTCAAGCAGACTCTTTCTACCAAGTTACTTTGCAAATCTGCTTTTTCAATCTTCTGAGCAGGTTTGAGAGGGTGGGGGCAGGGGGTGCACATATATATATATACAAATTTGTTTTCTCCTGGAAAAAGAAGAGGGAAAAAAAACCCAAATAATTTTCCAACATCCCCTGTAATGCAACAATGCATGCAGCTGTCAATACACATTAGCATTTAAAATAAATAATTAGGCAACTTCACTACCTATTTAATGGTCATGACAGACAGGAGTAGCAGAGGAATCTTTAGTCGCCGTCCAGATAAGCTGGGCTTTCTTTTCCTAACACTGTCAATTAAAATTTATAAAAGAACCTTATCTTGCTATAGAAATCCTCATGGTGAAACAGCTCTCTCCATCATCACTGGGTAGTGTTAGCACCAGGAAGGACTTCTGCTGCAGTGTCCCTGCATGAGGAACAATTCCAGGATTCCAGGGTCCTGATTCTGACTCTCTCAACACACTCTGGTGAAATTAGTACCTCTCAGAACATCTAACTTACAACTCCATAGGAGTTATTAGAGAAAGAAATTCAGCTCACAAGAGCTGCAATAATTTGCAATATTAACAGTTCCTTGGCTGAACACCCATTTTTCACTTCAGCGGATTTGTTGAAGGTGCTCCACATGCTTTCCTACAGCTTTGCTGCTTCACTCCAACAATTCATTCAGGCACACGCTCGCTGGCCACCCTCCTGCAGACTGGATCTGTACATTTGACTACTTCAGGGGGAAAAAAATTCAAGCGTTATTTGCCTTAAGGCACTTTAACTAAAGATTTACAGACTTTGTGGGTCAGGTTTCAAGTTGCTTTAGCAAACAATTTCAAACCATAGACATTCACCAGAAGATTAGAATTTGTTTAAAACACAGAAGTGAAATCAAAAGCTGAGACATTTTACAAGAAAACAGCATACACTTCTTTCCTCTCAAACTCTTCAAGGGGCATCACTCCTAAAACAGTGAAGCATGTGCTGGGGGAGAGGGACTTTGTCTCCCCTTCATTCACAAGGGTGAACTTGGTGGTGGATTGCAGAAAGGGAGAGGCAGACTGCCCTCCCACATCTTGAGGCAGGAAAACAGACTCGGCAGTCTGGGATATTTAATAGCTGGGGGAAGAATGCTTTGGTTTGGAGGAACAGTTTTTGGCTTGCTCAAGTTATAATATGGAACAGAACACAGTAAAACAATTTAACCCAGCTATTTCTAGCTTTGGCAAACAAGCTCTACCTTTCATAGAATGAGAGAAAATCCTGAGCTGGAAGGGACCCATAAGGATTAAGTCCAACTCCTGACTCTGGACAGGACAGCCTCAAGAGTCATGCCATGTGCCTGAGAGTATTGTCCCAACATTTCTTGAACTCTGCCAAGCCTGGTGCTGTGACTACTTCCCTGGGGAGCCTGTTCCAGTGTCCAACCACCTTTGGGTAAAAAACCTTTTCCTGATATCCAGCCTAAACCTTTTGACACAACTTCATGCTATTCTCTGGGGTCCCATCACTAGTCACTAGAGAGAAAGCAGTGCCTGGCCTCTGTTTCCCCTAATGAGGAAGTTGGAGATTGTGATAAGGTCTCTCCTTGGTCTTTTCTTCTTCAAGAAACTATTGCCAAGTTGTGGTATTCCAATGTTTTCTTCTCAGCATGCACCATCTGCCCAGCTGAGCTGCCAAGTGAAGGCCGGGTGAGTTTGATCAGGACCACTTGCTCCAGGCAGAGCTCAGAAAGAGCCAAAAGTCTCAGATGCAAGAAGCCAACACCACTAAACAGTGCTGGCTTCTGTGGAAAGGACACCTGAGAAGAGCTTGAGTTTTGCACAGGAAATGACCATTCCTTCCCCCAAAGAAGTAGACATCCTCAACAGGCAGCACCTCCAGTGACTCCAGCTCTTGTAACAGGCAACATCCCCTCCCAGCTCCCAACATATCAAACACAAGAGGATGGGGACCACGCTTTAAGAGGTCTTTGCACTGTGAAGACTTCAGACATTCCCTGTCTGCATTATCATAAAACATGCCTCAACATGAATCTGAATTAAAGAACAAAGTCTTTCTTTAAGTAACATCAGATATCAGATGCAATTTTTTGTTGTTATTATTCTTAATCAAGGTCTTGTGCTTTCTTGGTTTGGGTTGTTTGGAGATTTGGGTTGCAGGGGGTGGGGGGGCTTGGGGTTTATTTCGTTTTGAGGGGTTTTCTGTTGGTTTGGTTTTTTGGGGTTTTTTTTGGGTTTTTGGTTTGTTTTTTTGTTTGTTTGTTTTTGGGGTGGTTTTTTTTTTGGTAGCATAAGAACTAGGAATGAATATTTGAGCTCCCATGAGCCAATGGCTGCCTTACAGCATGGAGAATTCAGCTGGGAACAGGCAGAAAAGGAACCTGACCAGGACGGAGTTCTCTCTCACGAAAAAAAATTTAAAAATACAGGGTAATATTTTTTTCATAATTTTGGGGTATTTTTTACTCCTCTTGGGATCTGACAAATACAGCTGCTCATTCCTGTTACTAAAAAGCCCTCAGCTTCAAGGTTGGAGGGTTTTTTTAAAGTCTCAGAGTCCACAGAGCTCTCCATTGAAATACAAAAATATGTTAACAAAGCTTTCCTTAGCAAAGGGAAAGAGTAACAGTTTACAAAGATATTTTGGCTTGTTCCTTTAAATACATAGTAGCTAGTGTCTGTATGCTTTCATCTCCTCTAATGTTAGGGAGAAGCTGGTACACAAAACCTTACCCAAACATCCGAAGTTCAAGTTCGTAAATATTTGAAAATCTGCCTCATCTTCAAAACTAATTGTTTAATCATTAGGACTCACCAAGTTTCACTATTATGTATACACCACTTTGTTTCACCAAGACTCACAAAACCTTGGGACATGCCTCATTACCCTAAAAATATTACTCTTCCATACAACAACGGAAATGGTTAGTCTTGGCTTTTTAATCCATCTGGATGTAAAGAGCAGAGACATACAAAAATTCTTCTGAAACACAAACCTCATTTCACAGGGAAATAAATATTTAGATCTTCCTTTAACATTATGGAACTCCTAGCATCCTGTTTATCAATACCTTAAGGTTTGCAAGTTACTCGCTTTACAGTAAAATGTTTCTCCAAGAGGTAATTTCAAAAGTTACTTTAAAATAAGAACAGCTTTCACATATCAAAGGATAGTGACACAAATTAGACTGGGCAGGGGGGAAGCTGAGCATATGTTTTTTTCCCCTATACAAACAGTGCACACTACATACTCACATTACTTTGCTAGATTTCCCACATGCTATTGGCAGGCAAAGACACAAAACCTTTTGTAGGAATGGTACAACCAGCCAGTATCATATGAAATCTAATAATAATTAAAACAAATCCCCAACCCCTTAAAATAGGATTTTCAAAGACAACATTACATCACCTTAATGAAGCTTTTTAAAGTAAGCTCTGCCAATTTAAAGAAAGCAATGCAAGAAAGGTATAGGTGAGAGAGGAATGCTTTAATTACTTAAACTCACAGCTAGCTCTTACAAAATTGACACATGGGGAAGCCAGGACTGCTGTAATTACCTACATTCACAGAGGACACAAAACTGACACTTGTGGAGGTCATTTACGATACCCTTGCCTGTGGTGTTCTCAGTTCAACATTCTCAACAGACTTTAAGCACTAGATGTCATTGTTTTACAGAGGAAACAAAGAAACCTGAACTCAGGTCTTGACAAGCTTGTAAAGATGAGGGGTAAAAAGTAACAAACATCTTTTTTTTTAATATTTCCTCCTTCCAAAGTTACTGCGATAGTGGTTCTGACAACACTAAGTTTCCTCTTAAGTGACTAAGCACAAAGAAATAAGCTTAACATGTTAAAATGGATTTAAACCAGCACTCCAAAGCTCCTCTTTAAAAGCACACCACGACCCTAAGGGAGGCTGTTCAGTATTCCTAACATTTCTCAGCTTCCAAGCCATCAGCCTTACTCGCTCAGCCGATGCTGCCCTGGTCATACCCAGGTACATCCAGGAACAACCTCTCTCCCCACTCCAGCACGTACCGCAGCGGTGTGACTCGGGGTAATCATACAGAAACACGGATATTTACGTCAAGCGCTATGTGCAGTCAGGCAATCATGTTTAAAAATAGGAGAGAAGAAAATGAGTGTTAATTTCAGGTTGCTCTCTGTCCTGAACTCTTTCGAGACAGGAAGGAGTGTCTTTAATTCAGACTGTCTCGGAGCAAGCGCTACAGAAGTAATTTACAAGACGGCAAGAAATTATAAGCCTTAACGACAGGAGGGCAACCAAGCCAGCCTTTAATTTGGATTGCGAGGAGGGGGCGGTGGCGATACTGCACAGACAGATTTCTGCAAGTTGCCACGATACTTTCTAAAAATAGCAGTCCGCGGCTGCCGACAAAGAATCAAGGTTTGGGGCCGCGTCTCTGGAGCTGCTGCCGGACGGCGGGGCAGCCCCGCGGGAGCGCGCTGCGCGCTCCGCCGAGCGGGGGCTGCGGCGGGACCCCGGCCTCGGGCAGGGACCGGGGGTAACGAGGAGCTGGCCC
>WBNO01003612.1:0-15238 GCA_013400575.1 Peucedramus taeniatus | reverse complement strand
GGGGCCGGGGAGCCTCGGAGCCCGGGCCGCCTCCCGCACCTCCGCACCCGTGGGGCTTCCCCGGCCAACCACAGGCAGCGCCGCGATCCTGGGGAAGCGGCTCCACACTCTGCAGCGTTGTCCCGTCTGCGGACGAGGTTAGGAGCCTTTTCCTCAGCTACGGGAGACATGAGAGATCCACGCTTCGTTTCGAGCGCTTTTCGTACAAGTGTCCGAAGCAGAGGTGTCCTGGCTGAGCTGGAACCATACGGCTCGGCTTCCGTGATTCCGTCTCCAGCCCCGCTGGCCTAAACTCTGGTTTAGCTCCCACTACCCACGCTAGTGCCCCTTGCTCTGGCTCATTCGTGTCCCTGTACCCGGCTCACTGCCACAGACTTTTGCGGCTCCTCCACCCCACACGCTATCCCAGGCTCAGAGCTAAAGCCCGGTCTCAGTACGGCTTGACAGTGACCTGGGTGGGAGCTGTGCTGAGCTCTGTCCACTGCGGTGACCAAAAACGTGGCGCAGGTTGGGATCACGCTGTGCTGCAGCAAAGGGTCATCCACCCTGACCGACGCTCGGGAACCAGGAGGGAGATGGTTTGCTGGCTGAACACAGCGAAATCCTTTCTTCCAGTACAGGGGCGGACAAGCGCTAAGCAGAAAAGTTAAGCACCAGGGGAAAGAACCGTTTTCTGTAATACTAATCCACAGCATTACGTTGTTGTGTTTTTGGCTTTGATTTATTTGGAGTATTAGATTTCATTTTGACATTGTATTTAAGCTCTCTACTCCTACCTGAAAGGAGACTGTGGTGAGGTGGAGCTCAATCTCTTCTCCCAGGTAACAAGCAACAGAACAAGAGGAAATGGCCTCAAGTTGAGGAGGTTTAGATTGGATATAAGGATAAATGTCTTCAATGCAAGCACAGTCAGGCAACTGGCACAAGCTGCCCAGTGATGTAGGGGAATCACCATCCCTGGAAGTGTTCAAAATATGTGGATGTGGTACTTGGGGACATGGTTTAGTGGTGAATATGGCAATGTTAGTTTAGCATCGTGCTCAATGATCTTAGAGGTGTTTTCCAGCCTTCACGATTCTATGATCTTTTCCTGTTTGAACTTTTTGTAGTATTTTTTCTTTCCATGTCTTCTCTGTAAGGAAAACCAAGTTGCTGCACCCATCTTTTGCTTTAGCCCATGGCAGAACATATGTAATTTTTAAAGGACTACTGAGAAAAGATAACGTAAAGCATTTGTACTACATACAAATTCACTTTTCCTGAGATGTTGACTTGGGAACACATCTTCTGTTTTACAAAAAAAACCTTCTTAGAACAGAGAAAAAGAATTTTAGGAGATCAACAAGCCAAGAAGCTATGAGCCATCAGTTTCTACAGTATATGGAAATCAGTGTTGCTGGTGTTACACTCAGGAGGGAAAATGCAGTGACTCTGGCTGAAATAAGTTCCATGGGAGATATTTAACATTTATTAAAGTTACAAATGTATACAAGTTATGTAGTTATGGTATGATTTGAAAAATCTATGCTCTAGAGCCAGCAAGGAATAATATGATAACCAAAGCTGTAATTTTGAGGGGTTTTTTCCTTATCCTTTTTTCCTGTTCCAAGCCAGATCAGCCACAAGACGAAATACAAATGAAGAATCTGCATTTTTCTTGAGTGGGAAGCCTGAACATAAGAAAACAACCCTCTCATCTCACTATTTAACATCCATGATTACAAAGGTTAAAAATGTCTAAATAAAACATGTATCAGCTGCCGCTGCTGGCTGACATCAGTTTGCATTACCTGAGGTTACCAAACATTTTTCTGGAGAGCTACAAGCAGCCTTTCTCCAGTTTTTAAGGACTTTCACTTCATCTAAGAATACAGTGCTTGTCCCTAAGTAGGAGAAAGTACCTAAGAATTCTATAAAAAAGGCTTCAAAAAGTGGTCATGTTTAAAAAAAAATCACATTTCCCACTTATTTCTGGTTGTTTTATTTTTCATAACAAATCAAATCACTTTTCTTACAAATGAAGCGTTTAATGTTTTAGATCAAGTAATTCAAGTAATTTGAGTAATCATGTAATTTGATTGTTTAAAGTAGACTGCATGGATCACAGCAACTTTCAAGTTGAAGTTCCTCACTAAGTAAAAAAAGTTCCAACATATAAATCTCATCCTCAAAGTGAATTTTAAATCAACTGTCACAGATAAACTATCTATGTAAGCCTGAGCAACCAAAATAGTTTTATTATTCCTTTGCACTAACAATGTAAGTCACCAGAGTCGTAGATCAGAGAAAGATTACATATGCCAGATATGACTGCTAATTGTTGCTGTGAAGAGTGGCAAACGTATTATTGTTATACTTGACAAAAATAAACCCTTTCAATGTGTGTGCTCCTAGGGATAAGTAAAGCAACAGTTTACGTCATATTCTTTTCAAGGAGAGTTCTACAAATATTTCACACAATAATATTTTCTACCAAGGCAGGCTTCTTTCTTTAAGGAAAGACCATATTTATTTCCTAAGTGTGGGCTCTAAAGTCTCTTTATTTTCCAAAACATACATTTCTTTGTCAGAAAACAACTTTTTTCCTCTTCCCTTAACTGAATCATGCAGCCACGATTGAAAATAAAGGGCATTTTACTGGTTATTAAATTATGATTTATTAACAAAATGTCTGTAAATAACATAGGAAAAGTTGTACTAATCTACTTAAAAAGCCTGAACAATCCTGAGTGCTTAATAGCACACCAGCTCCACTCAGCTAAAATTAGTGTAAGTGCAGAGCATGTATCACCTCCTCACTCCTACACGCACCATTTCCATAAGATGGTGTGTACAGCTGGCCCGGACTGCAGAGCCTGAAGAGGGATTTCCTGGCACTGCGTGCCTGTGGCCAAGCCGTGTTCCTCCACACAAAGGTGTCAAGGCTCTGGCAGGGCTGCACAGGTTAGAAAATAGTGTTATTTTCCCACGGAGCTTGAGCTAATAAGCAGGGATTGTACAGCTCAGGCAATGATGCAGACATTGGGGCGTCGCAGAGCCAGAAGCACCATGGGGTCTGCAGGGTTTATCAGCCTCTAAGCAGGACCTTGCTTGACTTTACAAGTCAGCCAACTGTTCATACCTCATTTTTATCCATGTCATACAGGTTATGTCAATGACAGAGATAATCCAGCATCTTGTAGATCCCTTTATTCCTGTGCTCCTCAAGACAGTGCCAAAGCATAGTCTCCCAAGCTCTGGAAGGCTTTTACACTGTACATGTTGGTTGAGATGAATTTCTGCAGTGCAGTCTTTCACAGTTTCTACCAAGGGACCATGCAGTGGAGCAGATACAGTTCAGCCTAAAAAAACTAGTGCACTGTTCTTCCTTTGGCATCTCCAAGAGTGTTCACTAAAACGTACCATCTCATATATTAATAAACCAGAAATTAACACTAGAAATAAAAGAGGGAAACCTTACCCTGCAGAACAACTGATTTGAAGACTATGTAGATGCTAAGGAAAACTACAATATTGCCAAAATACTAAGAATTCTTATTTATAAGTTTTTACTTACGATTAAATATGTATTTTTCATCATGACCACAGAAAACCCCACCCCAAATTCACTACTCTAACCTTATAATCTTTGTCTCGAATTTGTCTAGTCAGTCCTTGTACCCAACAAAGAGCTATACTTCTGAAGGGCTTTTGCAATAAACAGCTGCACAAAAACAGAGACACACCATTTATTACTTAAACCCACTGAAATCTTCTGAAGATTTCACTGAAACACTGAAGATCATATATGATGAGACCATTTCCCTAGAGTAGACAATCGATATAGCTTGTTTAACAGCTTTGAACTGCACTTCCTCTCTTTCCTCACCCTTCCCCCTATCCTAAAAGGGCCTTATCTATATAAACTATGACTTACTTGAAAGGCAATCCTCCAAGCTTAAAATATGCAATATTCCAATTCAGTGGTGACAACCTTTATTTGATTTTGCTGATATTAGCACGAAGACAACACAGCTGGTTTGGTTACTAAAGCCTCTGATTTTTATTTAAAAGCAAGTTTCAGGGCTTTACTAATGAGCATGGCAACATAAACCAAGTCTTAATGATTCTGCATTTTACTGGGGTCAAAAAGCAAAAGTTTCAAAAATAGAAGCTCATTAGTGTCATTCTTCTCCTTCGCTTTTCCAACCAGCTCACTTATAGAAAACTGTTGTTGTTACTGGACTCTCTAGGTGACATGTTTTAGACACACACTCCAACTTTTTCTTTAGAGTGCGAGAGATGTTCTTAAGTGATAAGACAGACTCCCAGGCCTCTTTCTTTTCTATAAAGAAGGAAAACTCTGCCAGAGTGCGTCTGGCATAACCCCATTCATTTTTCCTGCAATGACAATTGATAGAGAATGAAAGCACCCTCTGGGACATGGAGGGTTCAGTTTCCTTTGGCAGCAGGTTTGATTGGAAGCAAACCTAAATTATTCCACTTCAAAGGAGTGAAGAAGGAATATTTTTTGGAATGTCAAAAACATGCACATTAACCCAAACCAATCTTCACAAGAATCTTAAAGTGTTAAGATTGCTTAGCTAAAAAACCGATCCCCAAACCAAAACCAAACAAGAAAATCAAACTCAAAACAACCACAATGTTACTAATTCAGGTATAGAAATTGGTAAACAGTACCTTAAGATCAGTGGGTGGAGTGGGAGTGATGGCACAGGGGAAGGCTATCACATAGCACTCAGTAATGCCACCTGACAAACTTACAAAGAGATAAGGGGAGATTCCTACAGGGGAGAAAAATATATGACTACCATGGCTGCCTTAAAATCTCCAGTCTGTTTGTTGTTGCTAAACAAAACTTCATTACAACAATCATCACTTTTCTATCATTTATTTCAGTTAGGTGAGGTACTTCGCATTGCTGTATTCACCTGTGTATGCCCTCCACAGTCCTACCATTTGAATTACTCAATGTGCCTTTTTGGGGGAAAAATCCATGTCATTTTTTCACATATATAAATAGCAAACATTGGTTTAACTAAAGTTTTTTGACAATCTATTAACATTATAAGACTTGAGAAACAAAGCGAAGTTTTATTCAAAATGTAAACATTAAGATAACTTTAAAATGTTAGTGCTTACCAACAGTAAGAATAGTCCTTTTTCTGCCTATTTTCTTCCACATATTTATTTATAAATAATGCACTGAAAAAATGTTTTTGTCACTTAAGTCACCTGAAGAAGTTCTTATAATATTCTTGCACCATTATAAATAAAAGATGGAGTTAGCCTCATAGTTTTCAGCCATCACCATACCACATACCCCACTCAGAATGTTACCAGTGCATGATACAAATGATAATCCTGCTCTGACACAGCTCATCATTATTATGAGGAAATATCACAGACAGTAAGTCCCAAAACTTTTAACGGGGTGGAAGGGAAAAAACCCACCACATACAAATCTTGCACAAAATGCATGCCTGTATATAAATACCCAAAGTTGCTCTAGGAACAAGCAGCAAAATATAGCAAGGACAAATGCAAAGTTTATTCCACGTACGCTACAATTAGTCAGGATGTTAGGGAAGTATCAAAATTTGTACTATTAACATATGGCAACAGTTTTATTCTTACAATACATTGCAATAGAGTTGCCTCACTGGAAAAGGCTTTTAAGCTGCAGACAGTGCAATTGCATTAAATCTTAATTCTTCTGGGTCACGTTCCATGAATTTCTTGCAAACTTCTATTGCATCCTAGGGGGAAAAAAAGTACAAAGAAAACCAAAATGAAAAACAATATAAATAATATTTTTTATAAAACACAACTGAAATACGAAGATATGCTTTATCCAAACTATGCTCAAAATGGATTTTTCCATAAAGGCTTACTAAATAGTGTGACAAAACTACATAAACTGTATTTCTGATGTGAGTTACCACTACTCAAGATTACTTACAGTGCTCATATAGGAAGCCTAAAAGAGCAAAAGTTTTATGAAGGACCTTAGCAATGATGATTTTGGTGACTGAATATTACTTTGTGCAGCAGATGTGTTGCTTGTCTGACTTTCTAAATGCATCTCTGAAGTTTCCCTTAACTAGTACTGCTGCCTTCAGAAATTTTTCCTTTGTTTCAAGATGAATCTAAGCTGGGTGGGGTAATTGAAAGATTTTAAGTAATTCCTTCAACTAGCTTTAGGGTGCAATCTGGAGAACACATGTTATCAGCAAAAACAGGAAAAAGACACATATGGAATAAGGAAAGCTTTATCCAATTTCTTCCTCTGTCTAAGCAAGCACAAATTGTTTGCAAACTTTACAGATATTAGTTTATGCTTCTAAACTATAAAATCATTTTGGATTTTGTTTGTTTTAGTTTCTCTGGTTTCTTTCTTTTGTAATGCTAATCCAGTCTGGATATCATAAAATTCAGATCTATGCATTGCCTTGTTAACTTCATCTTTGCATCATTCTGTGGGGATGGCATTTTATCCTCCCTACTCAGTGTATCCCTTTCCAATTCATTCCTCAGCTTATGACACAAAAGAAGCTGTGAAAGTGGAGAAGAATGATTATTAGCAAGGGTCAGAAAGGAAATCAACTTCTGTCTAGCATGACACCTATCAAACTATAAACCAAAGGAAAGAGAATGAAAAATTTTAAGTTTTCAATCTGCTAACTTCTTGTTAGATGTACTAATTGAAAGGAGCACTCGTTTCATATACATGAGTGTATGAAAATGTAAGCACAGAAGATAAGTCAGTCTGATCTTGTGTTACAGTCAACAATTCTGATATTTAGGTTATGTCACTCTGTCATCCAGAGCCACAACCTAAGTGTTGCAAAGTATCTCTTTTCAAACCTAATTTGGCCTCACCATCTCACTCACTCTATTCCTCATCCAACTATAAATATAGCTAGAATTGTATAGATATTTTCATATATCTATTTTATAAATTTTGTGGAAATACAGCAAGAATTTCGTATAACATCATTTAAGAAGGTTCTCTATCCTTACCTCTAAAAAAGAATCGTCGCTGGTTTCCCCATGGTTTATTGGAAATGGCTTGCGCCCATCTGTTTAAAGACAAAGTGGGATTGAATAACACATTTATAAAATTATAAAAGCTTTGTTTTTCCAGTTAAAACTACTTAAACACATTTTTTGTACTTTACTTTCAAAAATGCTATCTCATTTTTCATAGAGTTGACACATGCAGCTAGCTGTTCACTGGTCTCTCCACTGTGACTGCTTCTACCAGTATCATTATATACAGTCTGTTGCTTTTAAAAAAAATAAAATCAAAACGATGAAATATTTTTCAATATTTAATTTGAAAACTTCAAAGCTGTAAGTTGCTGTTGTTTTAGTGCTCGTATAGTACTTCAGATTTTCAAGTAGAGTAGAAAAATTTCAGCTACGCTAGATGGATTTATGCAGACAGACAGCTGTATGTCTGTGGTGTTTGACAGCTGTGATCAGGGACTCCACAACAGATCAGAGAAGCAAACCCACCATTCTGTAGAGTCTGGCATCACTGAAAATGTTTCTGTCATTTAAAATAAATTAGTAAACAAACCCAAAAGTTCTAAGTATTAAGTATTTTCACAGCATTTAGACAGGGTTGCTATGGTTATTTTTCTTTTATAGTTTTTTTACCCTTGCATTTCCAATAGATTAATGCTTGTCATTCTCAGCATTTAAAAAAGAATTTCATTCATATAAATATGCTTCAGGTTACTTGCAGCGAGTTAACAGTATGAAAACTTATGTCAGGATATCTTAAGTATTTGCTAAACCAAAATCACTTTTGGCTCTGTCTTCCCTGTAAAAGGCTTTTCCCTCCCCAAAGATGCCACCAAAGTTGACAACACTTCCAAATTACATTTTCCATAACTAAAAATCGATTTGATGTTAGAAAACTTTTGGATTTATATGAACAAGATGTTGTTCATTATTGTAACCACCATGACTGAAGATACAAGTCCAAACCCTCAGAAAATGCCAGGGAAACAGAACTGAACACCCTGCACTGCTGCAAGCTAAGTTTATCTTAATTTTGGGGCTTTTTTATGTCCATATTGGCAGAACAATATTTTAATTTCATGTCTATAAATAATGTGTTTTCTATGACAGAAACACATATACATTTAATATCCATGTGCTTCTTTAGCATTTTCTGCATCCTGAAGCCCATATGCTGCCCATACTGTCTGAAGCCAGTGAATCAATTGAATAACTGTCTTCCAATCAATTGAAAAACCTTCCATTTTCTTACTTTTAAGTTGGGGTTTTTTTGCTTCTTTCCGCTGGTACAGAGAGAAGTTATTTTAAGAACAAAAGAAATAATACTATTGACATTCTGCTGTACAGCAGAGCTAAATGCCTTCTCTCCTAATTTTTTATTTTTAGGAAAAATTCAAATGGGGTTTCTCTCACATCATACCTACAGAAAATGGGTAAACATGGTCATCATAGTACGTAGTCTGCTTTTTAAGCAGCATAAATTAATGGACAATGAAAATGTATCACAGAAATAGTAGCACAGGTCAAAAAAAAAGTGAAAGTCGTCCCTTATGCCTCAAAATTTAGAGCCATAAAATATTTATTGCATCCTATAGTACTTACCTTTTTGATCTAGTCCACTGACAGATACACAGCATCATAAAATACAAAAATGTGTGCCTATTGGTTATGACTTATCCCTGGTAACACTCCTTGATCAACTTAATATTAACACAATCATTTCTTATATATTGCTTATGCCCCATGTTGTGATTACTTATCACCTGTTAAGGTCTTTGCTTATTTTACATGCTGATTTTCAAAAGATGAAAATCTTATCACTGTAAAATACTGCAAAAATTATGTTAGGAAAGATCAGTGACTTGCAGTTTTTAAATGCTGATCTGCTTGCTGGATTTCTGAAGAGCCTGCTGGAAAACCTAGTTGCCCAGCAACATATTTAAGACTGGAGTCATTAGAGAATATCTGAGCAAAACTAAGTGCCACACAATCTGATCAGGGAAAAAATAGCTGTATTTCAAAAAATAAGGACTACTGTTGCAGTTAACTGTCTACTGACCACAAAAAGGAGAGAAAAAAATGACCAAACTATTACAAACAAGTTGCACAGTGTTAGTATCTCTTAGTACCCTGACCACATAATTTGAGTTTAAACAGTATCACACTGCTTAAATAATATAGCTAACATTCCTGAAGTGGCACAGTTAATTTAGTACTTCCACAAGCAGTTCAGGAACATAAATATAACAAATGTCCTGTGAAATTTTGAGTGTTTATCCATTTTTCTTGCTTCCTGTCCTTATAAATACCCATAGAAGTTTGGGTGCAGTCTAGTATTCTGTACCATTTTATCTTAATAGGATGGAGTTGAGGGAAGGAAAACAAACAAACAAACAAACAAACAAAAAAAAAACATCAAAACCAAAACCAACCAATCAAACAAAAAAAAAAAAAAAACAAACCCAAAAAAACCCAAAAAAACCCAAAAAACGGGAAGAAGGCTGCAGTTGTTTGAAAGAAATCCCCAGACTCCTAAGATGCAGCTGAAAAGAACCTCAGTCTTACATAACATCAAGAAATCTTTCTGAAACTTTGACAGTTAACAGCATCACTACTTGCATTTGTTTCTAACAAATAGAGTGGATAAAAAGTGTTCTTACCCAATTCATAGAGATGACCACCTACATTAACTAATGCAATAAAGTGAAGATCTACTTTTTCATCTATACTTGGCGCCTGCAAGACAAAACAAGACAAAAAGAAATTGTATTTATTTAAGTCTTATTGATATATGATTAATGAACACATATCATCATAATATGCAAAATACCTAGACAAAAGAAATCACAATTGGGAAGCACATTCTGGATCTACACAGAATGGCAGAAATCAAGTGAGGAACATTTTGGAACAAAAAGAAACTGTCTGCAATGCCTGTATCAGTAAGAAAAGTATCTGGAAGTATTTCCAATTACAGCTCTGCATAAAAGCTCTATTTTTCATTACTGAATTAGAAGTAAAATCAGCTCAAATACATAAACATCAAAAATTGACTTTCATATAAATAAAAAATCCTTCACTAACCTATCTCCCAATGACAAAGTGATGCAGGACCCAACTCAGAACCTGTAATATTTTAGAACCTGTAATATTTTAGAATTTTAGAACTGAAAATATTCACTTGGTCAAAACAATCTTTTCCTCATAAGCCAACTCCAGTTAACCAGTTTCCTCTTCATGGGCAGTCAAAACAAACACATCTTAGGTGGGGAGGAAAGAGGTGCCCAGACTGAATTTTTAAAGTGGCATCATACTCATCATACCCAGTAAGGAAGTGCAGTGACAGCACCAAGTGACATGACATAGTGTTTAGTTTGTAAAGATCTACCTAGCCCAGTACTGTGCTGGCAACTACAGCAAGCAGCAAAAGCTTTTGCAGAAGTTTGTGGGCATGCACAGCATGGTGCTCCACCAACACACGTTCCCAGCATCTGCTGAGCAGTGGTGTTTGAACCTGTGAGCCAGAAGATCTACCATCACTTCTGAGCCAAAAGCTCCATCATCACTGTTGTGTTCAATAGCAACTGATGGCGTTAATTCCTTATCAGTCTGTCCAGTCTGCATCTGAACAAAATTTAAGATGATACTGTTTTGAGCAAATGGGAAAAAGGACTTCAGGTTTTCTTCACTATCAAGAATCTGACTTGTGTGAAAATGTATTTCATGTAATTTTCTTTCATCTTTTAATTACTGCTAGGCTTACATGTATTTTCTAAAAGGCTCAAAAAGTGTAAAAACTTGCTAAAAACAGATTAGAGTGTAAAATAAGTTGTAGACCCTCAAAGTCATATCATCTTTTAAAGACTGGGTTCAAAATTTCCTTTTTAATGATGGCCATGAAAAAAGCCTTTAAAAGATGATATAAATTGAAGAAATTTGGCAAACAACCAGAACAACAGAGTGAAGGACAAGAAGTCACTACAAGTCCTTCAAATACATCAAGAAGGCCAAAGAACGCAGCGCTGTGGAGGAACTGCCAACAGCTTACAGAAACTCTGTGCAGCAAGCTCAAAGATGAGAAAAAAATAAAAGAAAAACCACACAACCTCCCCTCATTCTCATTTAAGATTTATCTCCGTGACCAGTCAGAAGTGTGAAAGACACAAAGACCCCGTTTCATCACTGTTTCAGACAGCCTAAAATAGAAAAAAAGCATTCTGGCCACTGAAGATGAGGCATCTATCAAAGAGGCAAGAAGATCTTTCCATCAGAAATTCAGCCAGTCTAAGTGAAATGGCCTTTGATAATTTTGTTTCACAGAAGGCCAAACAGAGCCCAGACTTAGTAAAAGCAAAGAGCCCCAAGAACCTGACTGCTCCAGTTACAAACTTCAAAGGACCACAGGTTTCCATAAAACCACACAAGACAGTAGGCAACTTCCAATAGCACCTTGCTGTTATTGTTATTGATCACCCAACTTTTTACAGATATCTAAACTAGTGCTACAAAAGTATGCAGGCAAGCAAGGCTGAGCATGCTTGCCAAATCCCACACTGTCACATAATTCCCTTTGGAGACATATCACTTCACAGCTGTTTACTTATCAATTACACATATCAACTAAGAAATCTGAGTTTAAGAAACTTCAGGATTAGAGGGAAGACCACTGCCAGTTAGTGTCACTTTACGAAGGAGGTGGCTTAACAATTTAAAGCCTACATCTGAACATACTCTACCTGGGCTCAAGGTGACATGAAGTAAGAGAGTACATCACTATTTCAGAGGACTTTAAGATGTTCAGGATATTGATTTTGACCACATTTAGAAACAAGATATAGCTGCCCTTTTGACCATTTTGGCTGTTAAGTTCTTTGTCAAATTCTAATGAACACCCTTTCTCTAGAGAGACACCATTGGCATGCTTGGAATGCTGAGTCTATATACAGAAAAAATATGAATAAGGAAGTCATCAAAAAAAGCATGATTGACTTTTCATAAAGTTTAGAGACAGACTCCTATAGAATCCTGCTGAGTTTTTGTACAAGACTAATCTAAATAACATGCTTATATTGTGTTATTGCTATAAACCATGAGAAACGTTCTGTTTTTACATTTTTAATTCCCCAGCCTCAGAGAGAATGAAAGTGCCATGCCATTATTAAGTTTTCTACCATATGTTCTAATGTAGGCAGTCTCCTTCCACTGAGATTTTTTTCATATAACCTAGATAGCAGTAAAGTTGATTTTTACATTTCTTAAAAAATTAGGATTTCAATAATTTTTGACAGAAAAATATTTGCATAATCATAAGCACAGTGAAACAATAGGGTCTGAATAGTCACAATGACCTAAAACTTTGTATTATAAAAATCAGTCGCTTATAACTTAAGCAAACAAGTAACTAGATTAATCTTTCCCAATGTGATTAATCTGATTCAAAATTCCTCCACCCCTCCCTTCCTCAGGGAAAAAAACCCCAACACTTCCATATGTGTGCAAGCACACTCAGAAACACACAGACACCACATGAAAAACCTAGTGAGGCCAATTTCCACTTCACTGGGAAGCCCTAGAAATTCCAACTCTTGAACAAGAAGACTTTAAATTTCAAAGGAATGGAAAAAAGTGAGAATGTCAGCTCCAGGGAGCTGTCTTTTGTGGTCTCCTTGAAAAGCTACACCTTTGGCCAAGTTTTCAAGTTTCTAATAAAATGTCTGTGTCAATGCTTAAAAGAACAAGGAGCATAGGTTTAAGAAGTCTGCTGGCATGTTCATCACGAGATAGTACTGCTTAGAACGATTACAGAGGATTTTCTCTTGATTACTCTTCTTGTCAAAGACCACAGTAACACAGATATCAATCAAGTGTTGAGATGATCTGTTCCTCTAGATTTTTTCATTTAAAAGCCCAGTCAGTGTGCAAAAGGAAAAAGCACATTTGAAGGACCACATGTGTATATGAACCACAAGGAGAAAGACCCAGGAGTCTAAATTATGCGATGGTCTAATCAGGGTTTGGAACTAACCTATGGGATTCAAGACTCGTTTTCCAAGTCTTCTGAAGAGCTGTCACGCTGAGTGCAGGAAACTTATACTTCTGTCCTATCCAGGAAAGACAGTAAGAGGACGAAGACCAGCATCTTGAGTAGCTTACAAAGCTTACATTATGGTTGCAATCATAGTATAAGAAGTTAGCTTTGGTAATTTGGATCAGTAGACATATTTTTCCCAATTTATTTCTCCAAACTAAAAACATGCTGAAAAATAAAAACAAGAAGACTCAAAACTGATTTAAAGAAGAAAAATACAGGAAGTTCAGTGCTCTAAGTGATGGTTCTGAGAATAGTATCTCAAACGTAACTTTTTCCCAAGAAACTAAGGTACCATTCAATGACAATAATACAGAATATTTTCATAAATACTCAGTCACCCACACAAAAGAGACAGCCAAGGTTGTTTGCCCTCTAATTTTTGATATCAAATTAAAAGCACTTAAATATAAGAGTCCCAGTTCTTCAGAGGATTTGACTGACTTCTCTGGTAACCTGGACATTCAAATTGAGTAATAAACAAGTGCTGACCTTTCTGAGAAATCAATTTGAATTGACTTGTCTCAGGTCAATACCTATTAGTTCATGCTATTGAAATAGAACCTCTACATTTCTCCCTCTCTTCACTAGCAGATTTCAAACCTGTAATTAAAACTGCACTACCCAAAACTTTTACAATATAAATTATAATCCTTCCCGTGCCTTCTTGTACAAAGACATACCTTTACTTCTACCTGTCACCACTGCATACTGCCCTCTCCTCATGAACTAAACCAGTCTTTCTAGTTGTTGCACTAACCTTCAGAAACTCCATGGTACACTCCATATCACTGTTTGCCCAATCATATCTGCCTGTCTAATAAAGTATATTTCATCACCTGCACAGTTTATCTTGCAATGCATTTAGACCATTATCCCAATCTAAAAGTTGGTATTCAATGTTCAGGCATTTGAAATCCTATGATCTTGCTAAGTTAAAATGTTGCTAAGTTAAGAAATGTTGCTAAGTTAAGACATAACTGTTAGTCAAATTTATGCGCAACTTGTTTCTTTTCCAAAAAGCTTCATTTCTGGGACAAACTTACAACTGAGAAAAAAGAAATGGTCTTGCTCTCATGGATCCACTGAACATGCCTTACCCTGCTCAAAATGTATTTATGAAAGACCACATTATAAAAGCAGATTCAGTGGTACATGACAGTTTTCAGGCAATTTCTTCCAACTACATATTGTATTTTTATTTTTCTCTTACACTTGCTTTTGAAAGGAAGAAGCAAAGCAAGAAGCCTCACAAACCAGTTGAACTTTGCAATACATGTAGTGACTGGGAAAGGAAAAAGAAGTCTCTTGGTGTTAAGTCAAGAAACTGGCATCAAGAGCCTACTAGGTTATGGAAGAGTACTGAAGACTGATAGGGAAGAGACAATTTTGCAGAACCTTCAGGAATAAAAAAAATCAGATACATCCAATTGAAAGATCATGACAAAAGCAGCTACAGAGTTAAGAGAAGAAAAAACCTTAGAGGTCTATCTATACAAGTTCAGTCACAAGGTACCACAAGAAGCCAAAGAAAATCATGTCCAAAAAAGAAGACTACTAGGTATGGTTTAGATTCAATAAATTCTGAAGTAAAAGGGAAAAAGTGAGGCAATTGCTATTGAGTAGATCAGACATCTGTAACTTCTGTTTTGCAGCATGGGATGTGCTTGGGCAAAATATACTGTGTAGGACTGTGAAGGGCATTTGGTTCTTGGTTAAAGTACTGCAACTAAAACAAAGACCACTGGAATGATGGTCACAAGTTTTTAGCAAGACTATTTCTGGCTTTTTCTCACAAAACAGTGACATCTCTATTCATACTCAATATATTACAGTGAGTTTGACATATGAAAAGCAGCAAAACCTAAGGCAAACAGAAACTCTAAAAGAATAGATGATCTGAAAAAGAAAGTGACAAGGATGGAGGGAAAGTCAACATTACTAAACAAGCATGCTGTTAGCTTATCTTAAAAATTTGCCACATATTCTGCAATTTATCAGATTTGTACAGAATGCTTCAGGACAGTATTTTCAATTTTTTTTCCCCTCCAACTATATGTTCTTAACTCATCTAGAGATCAACTCTAAAAAGATGCATTGGGTCTGGCTGAGATGGAG
>WBNO01003602.1:0-16853 GCA_013400575.1 Peucedramus taeniatus | reverse complement strand
TATAAATTATAAATTATAATGTATATATCTATAAATTATATGATGTTGGGTCTTTATTCTCTCAGTATAATAGTGATAGGACATCCTCCAGCTGTCCTGAAAAATGGGACTAGAGGAGTTTATGATATGGTGAGTGTATAATAGTGAATGTGCTGCTCACACTGCTTGTTTCCTGTGCTCAAAGAACCCTACACTGTGCTTCTGCAAAGCCTAACAACACCAATAACTTGCTCTCTGTTTGCAGCTACAAGTAGTGGCTGCTGTGTGTTCTTCACACAGATTTCATGCCTGCATTATCTTTGTTTTTTTGATGACAAATGAGGGCTGATAGCCACAGTGAACGTGCCTAATAAGTTCCATGCATATTTTTAAAAAAGCACTCCAGAGTGCCCCATTCACTGCCTGATACAGGGAAGCAGGAGGATTTCCAACTCTTATCTGGTATAAAAGTGAGGCTCTGTTGTTTCACACGCAGTTCCTTTCAAGGACAAGTAAGAAAAATGCTTACTTGACACAAATACAACATATCCTATCTAAATTACCTCCATTATCATTCACTTTATTAATAAAGTGACATTTTTGCAGTTACTCCAGTAGTTTCCAGTGGATATTATGCAATTATTACAATTTGCCACTGAGAACAGACTGTATGCTGATTAAGTAGGCTCAGTGGATAGGAAATGAAGGTGTCTGATAGCAAATGCTGGGGTTTTGCTAGTTATCTCAGAGTAAAGTAAAAGAGGAAAAGTAATCATTACATAGATCAGAAAGGTTCTTAAATAAAAAAAACTAGGAAAAAGAGAAATTATAGCAACACTTTTTGTTGGAAATGGGTATGGCTGAACAGAAAATTAATGGGAAATTAATAAAAAAGTGTTTCTGAGAGAGAAAAAGTCCCATTTTGCCCTGGGTAAGTCCATTTTGTCTTTATAATAACACCCAAAAGATGTGGGTCATACATAATAGTCTAGTTAATATGTATCTAAATCCAGGCATCTAAAATTTGGTCACATCAGAGTCTGAATTAAGATTAATTTTGATGATTTCAGTGACTCCACTAGATCTAGGGTAGTAAGGATCAATCAGACAACAGCTCTCCTCTGTCAAATTTACTTGGGTGAGAGGAGTAGACCTGGGTCTTTCTTGGATGGTTGGACATTCTTTACCTTAAACATTGAATAGAAATTCCAAAATTAGCCCTCCAACGTGGAAGGAGAACTGATGGGGAAGGGAACTGTACATTCTTATTTACTGTCAGAAACTGGGAAAAAGGGAGGCCACAACCTGGTATTAGAAATTATCTCAAGTGCTTTCTTTGAGTCATGAGTAGAATAAAATACCAAATTAATTAAATTTACTTCACTTGGGGTGTCTTGTTCTCTGCTGTGTTCTCCCAGATATCTCGACAAGTAATTTTAGCATGGTTTATCTGTGAGCTACAGAGCAGCAGTCCAAAAACAACTTCAGTGAAGTTCAAAGGACCAATTTGGTCTTTTTCTCCATCAGAATTTGTTTTCTTTCAGAGATTATTTTTCGAGAGATAAAGTTACCATACTGTAAATCACTGCTGTCAGTTCCCCCCTTCCCCGCCCCAAAATTAATTAGATTTTTAGATAACAAAGCTCAGTAAATTCTCAGCAGAGTCATCACTGATTTAAGGGAATGTTCACTATGTCACATCAGTCGTGGTCTTTATTTTGGAGCAGTACTAATGATGGAAATCAAGCAGCTTAAGAACACAAAAACTGTCTTTTAGAAGAGACAACAAACTTCCATCTGCTTCCAGACGATCAGTGAGCTCTCCCCAAAGGCAGAATGGCAAGGGAAGTGTCCCCAGATGGCCCCTGCATGAGCAAGGGCAGAAGAAATCAACCTCTCCAGGCTGTCAGAGGAATGACTTACAGTTTCCCTTTCAAAGGACTGAGCTGTGTTAGTGGCAGACAATATAATCCAGGGCAAGGAGACAGGTAAAAAGAGTGTGTGTCAGTGGTTTTGGAAGAATGTGTGTCCTGAATTACAGAGCATAAGTTTTATGTTGTTTTACAATGATAAAAGCTTGTCACAAATTTTTTTGTAGCACAATATCTTTCCATTACTCCACATTCTGGCATGCAGGGTTTTCTGTGGAGTGGGCTATACTGGAATTGTCAGTGTGAGGAGTAACTTATCCTGTGATCCTTCTGACACTGCTCTACCAATCTGTCCTCTGCTGGGCCAGCACCACGACTCTCTTGTGGCTCTTAAACATTCTCTTAAAGCCATCAACAAAAGCCAGTGGATAGACAGAAAGGCTGGGTTGAAAGCAAGTGAAGCATCTGTCAGATGAGGTATGTGCTACAGAGCTGAGGTTATGATGATTTAGTTATAGATTTCCAGGGAGATGATAAACTTCAGATTCCAGCTAACATGAAAAAGGAATATTTTGCCAATTTCATGTCACGCATGACGCTTTTACCCAGGCTTTTTTGTTGCCTGCTAATTAATCATGTTTTGCCTGTACAAAACAAAGAGTATTATCAGAAATATTTTGTGTATAGAATAATAAACTCCACAGACAGTTCTGGTCTCTTCAGCTTTCTCTATCTTTAACTTCTTTCCTGAAGTGCTGATCAGTATTCCAAGTCAGACCAACCATTAATTCTCTCACAGAAAATATGGATCAGGCCTTTCAAGGAGCAGATGAAACAAGCTGATTGTTGCCAGCTTTGATAAATTTTGCTTAATTGGACTTGGCAAACGCACAACAAACACTGTGCTGTGGACTTAATATAGCACCTACTCTTCTAAAACTTTTTTAAGCAGTTGGCGTGGCATACAAAAAGTTCTGCCCTCTACATTTAAAGTGCTGCAGTAATTTATTTGAGAGATGCACAAAGAAATTCAGTGTTGGGGGTTTGGCGTGTTGGTTTTTGTGGTTTTTTTTTTTTCCTGGGAAAAAACAAAAACAAAAATAAACCACTACAAACAACGGAATCAAAACCTAAAACTCCAACTAAGTTTCTTTTTACCCTTTTCAGTCTGTTAACAAATAGAGTTTGTAGGAACAATCTGTTCTGGAGGAATGACCCTGCATATAACCTCAAATAACCATTAGAAGAGAAGAGCCATTTGTGGCCTGCATTTTTGTAAGAACTCTTAACACTTAGAAAGATGTAGATTATTTGTTTCTTTATAAGTTAGAGCAGTGTGGTATGAGCTGGCTTCATTCTGATGCTTCAGGTTTTAGCTTTTATATTTTACAGATTCTGTGCTGCTTTAGTGTTTGGGTCTGGGCTTCATATTAAGGGATGCTGAGCTCTCTTCACAGAGTAGGGAGACAAAACAATTCCTTCTCTAGCTGGGGACCAAGGACAAATGATCCAAATCTCAGCCCAAGAGCATAAACAACATGGACTGAAGAGAAAAAAACAAGGAGGATGGTACTGCATGGGCTAAAGCTGTAACTGTAATTAACTCCAATCTGCAAATGGAGCAGAAGTTACAAAAGTGAGAGACCCTGTGCCCGCTCGTGCATTTTGTGACCATTTTGGTTCCTCTTGGGTGCAGCCCTGGCTGGGCTCTTGTGCTGCCCAGGGTGGATCCATTGAGGAAATCCTTTTAATAAATATCTATTTTATTCTTTAACTCTGTCCAGCCTCTGTTCTAGGTCAGCCTCTCAAGGCATCAATTTCTATCTGGGCCCTGGGGAGTGAGTAGGGTGCTGCTGAGGATGGCTCATGGCTGGCTATTTTTGCTCTTGCTCCTTGCATCCTGAGGTGGGATGGTCTTGCAAGTTTTGGGCTATTTTGTTTTCCAGGTTTTATTCTTACTGAGTTTCCCTTTCATCTCTGCTTCCCAATAATGTTCTGCTGCTGTAAATCACTTTAACCCAGTGCTTGCAAATGGAGATTCACAACCACTCCTAACCAAGAATCCAAATATAATTCATATTCAGGACGGGCTGAAATGGGGGTTTATATTTCTTTTCATATTATTTTCAGTAGTTTTCCAGTGAACCTGGCCATTGTTCTTGCCAGCCAGTGCTTGTCAGAAAGGTTACAGCAGTGTGCAAAAATCTAGCTCCCACTTCACTGGATGTAGATAGCTGGATTAGCAAATGTGGGATCTGCAGTACAATAAGCACCTTTGTTTGGGGCTTTTGCAAAGTCTGGAAGAGCTGGAATTGTGCCCAGTTCAATGTAGCTATTAGAGTCTTTTCATTGACTTTAATTGGAGCTGGATTAGGGCCTAATCATTAAAAAAAAATCTTCACCCAGCAGCGAGCAATGGTCACATCTGACCTCAAAATTTCACTAAGAGGCATTGGTACAAGAAAACTAGAACATAAAAGATGGAAAAATAATATTTTCCTGTCAAACGAGGAATGATAGATAACTATATGTAATACAGTGACCATATGCCTCAAATTTGTCTTGAACTCCCCAAATTTTTTTCCACATAAGATCTGTCCAATTTTGATTTTTGGCAGCTGCCAGAGCACAGTGGAAGAGAAGGCTGTTTGTCTGCCTTTAGCTGGTGTGGGATTTGCTGTTGGCAAGCATAGATGACAAACACTTCAGTTCTGTGACCAAATGTCTTTGCCATTGTTTTTATTAGACTGTGGGATGTTTTTCCTGATCTGTGGCAAGATATTTTGACAACTCACTGCAGTATAATAACCAAATAAAATATCAGAGAATAATATATTTTTATGTGCATGTGTACATATCTATATTTTAATGTTTAAAAGTAACACAAATTAGTAAGTGATATTTTTTAGAAAAGATTTCACAGTTCACAAAGCCAATGCTGTGTCACTGTTACAGATTTACAGTGATTGTCCATCTGTGTCTCTTGCTCTTTGCCTTCAATGTCTTTTCCATGTACTCCAGATGAAAGATGCCACACTTCATGCCCTGTGAAGGTCCAAATGGAGTATTTGAAGTGTAGTGGAAGCACAGCTGAACTGAGACAGAAAGATTAGTAATGCAGGAAACCCTAAATACTGTAATAATATTCATTCTTCTATAATTAATTTCTGTATCTTAAATATTTTTTTTGGAGATTAATTTTTTGATAATCCTGATAGGGAGCTGTGTTTTGTCTTGGGTTTTGTAACATGTAACATATTATGAGTTATTGCTTCTTGTTACATTCAAAACATCTGCTGTTTAGGAGGCATGAGAAGAATAATCTCTGATGGTTTTATTCTGGTGACCAATATTAGATAAGAGGTCGATGAGATATGGTGAAAAAATTCATATTAACTTTTCAATGTAACAGAATGGGGAAGGCTGGAAGGGACCCATGGTAGGTCACCAGGTCCTGCTCATGTGAAATGAGCCTTTTTTTCACTCTTAAAAACCTAAATAATATTCTGGTAATATTTGCATTACAGGAAGAAGTTTCTTTAGCACCTACTTATCATGTTTCACTCAAACATGGCAGACAACTGGAGGAACTTCAACATGGGATTAATATTGGTGAGTGTGGCAGCAGCTCTTGGTCACAGAGAGCAGCAGACAACTCTCCCAGGCATTGTGCTGGGAAGGGCTGGGAGAAGATCAGAGAAAAGAACGAGAAACAATTCTTAACTTGTTGCTCCTGTTGTTGTGAACATGTGGAATGTGCTATGGAGATTTGTTTACCAAAGGGTGGTTTCTTAATTAGCCAGTGGTGATGGTGTTCTAATTAAAGGACCAATCAAGTCCTCCTGTAGTGAAGTAGGGTGTAAAAGCATGGTTTTCTTAATAAAGTATATAATCAGCCTTCTGGAATGCCTTGGAACCTATGGCACTTATTGCCTGGTCCTGACCCTGGTAAGCCTGGCAACTTGTAAGAAAAACAGTTTTTCAGTGCTATAATAGCAAGAAGTGGAGGAAAGAAAGAAAATACTCCAAAGGAAAAAAAAAATTTAATGTTTTTCTTCACTGTAAGGCAAATTTTCTCCAGCTCATCTGTTTGATTCACATACTGATGGACAAATGTGTCAAAACTGCTGGAAGCAAGTGCTGTAGGGCATGTGTTTTAAGAGACTTTTGATTCATTTATGTGCTTATAAGTTTTCTATTTTTATTCATGGTTAGCATACTTCACCAGGCCTGTCACACCAGCTCAGGGACTGAACTGAACTCTTCCCTTTTAATGGTTCTATCTTCTGAAATATCTGTAAAGTGTATTCATTTTTTTTTTCTTTTTTAAAATCCCTGCTGGATGCATAACTGCACATCCAGTTTAATTCACTATGACTACAGCACATCTTTGCCATCCTATAAATTGTCTCCTCCTGCTAATACCAGTTAAAACTTCTTTGCTAATTGAATAACAGAGACAAAATTTTGTCATCTCTGCTGCAGGTTCAAAACATGCCCTTGTGGTTTTCATGCTCTTGTCTCATGTGGCTTCTTTTAAATCATGTGCAATGAGACTACCTGGATGAGAAATACTTTGCAATTCAGGCCATGTTGCAGGGCTTTAAATCAGAAGTTAATGACCAAATTCCTTGTCCTTATGGGGGAAAGTAAGGTGACCTAATTGTCATATTTTTCTGAAGAATATACTAGAATATACAGGGGTTATTGCAGTATTTGACCTCTGTTTGAGGCATCAGAAATTCCTGCTGGCTTCAAGGAAAGTTGGTCAAGACCCTTGTAATGAATCCTAAGCATTTAAGGCTAGGGAAATGTGGGGGTGATGAAGAGACATTTTGAGAAACAAATTCACAAACAAAATCCTGGAAATTAGGGAGAAGGGTTGCTTGGATAAGAACTAAATCACAGAAAGAAAGATTGTGGGACCAGAAAATTCAATAAAGTCATGGTCATTTCTCATCTTAGAGCCTAAATGTTTAATTTAGCTACCAAAATAGCCTTGGAGAAGGAATTAAACAGTTTTGCAAATATTGTACATTCAAGTTTCAAGCCCTGCTCAGACCTGGGCTTTTTACAGAGCTCTGAAAGCCAAGAGTAGAAAATTAAGAAAGTGAATGCCAGGAACCATCAAGCTGTGGAAGACAGGGCTGGAAAGCACAGCTGTATAGAAAATGACTTTTCAGGGAATTGGGAAATTGCAGACTACAGAGGGTAGAAAAAAAAAGGAAGTGCAAGCCCACAAAAAGCATTAGAAGAAGAGAGGAACAAAAGATCAGCCCCAAGAAGGGTTATGAATGCAAGGAAATTGATTTACAGAAGTAAAAATGAATTATGCCAGACGAACATTGTTTTAATTGTTTTTAGCAGAAGACAAGCAGGGAATCTGCAGGACTGTTCCAGGCCTTGAAGTACTTTGGGACTCTTTCCATAAAAGCCTTACAAATTCAGAACTAATATTCAGTCAAAATGAGAAGCCTGTCACACCCCTCTGTCACCTGCCTCTTGTTTTGGGCAAACCTCATTGTTAACAGTTCCTGCTGTTTCTCTGTCCCCTTATTTCTTGGTAGCACATTTGCCATGCAGACACTGAGGATGGCCAAGGATTGATGGGGCTCCAGAGCAGTGTAATAAATGCCAGCAGGAAGCATCCCTCCTGTTTGATGCACAGCTTTGACTTTCAGCTATGGATGTGGAGGACCATACATTCTGATATAACTGCAGTTTCTTTATGGATCATTTAGTGCTATGTTCATAAAGTCATGGCTAGACTTTTAACTTTCAAAGTTAGGGAATACAAGGAAATAGAATAAATCTACCCTGTATGGTCATAGGTATTACCTTTTCCCATAGTTATACATCTTTCTCCAAACATAAATTTTAGCCATTTATGCACCCATCAGGACATGGATCAGGTTAGTCTCTCCAAGTCCTTATAATGACCATCATAGAATCAACTTCTCTGTTCCATTTGCCATTCAAAATAAAGTTTTGGTTTGTGGATGTAATTATTTCATGTCACAGCAGAAAAATTTTGCTTTGTTTGTTAACCAGAGTATACTAAACCTAACTTTTTCTTGTGAAAATCTGCAGTATTATTCAATTTAATATAGAACTCTGAGAATATATGCTTATTTCTTCTCTGAAGGTGTCTGAGCCTGTCATCTTGCTTCTAGTGCACAGGCAAAAAAATCACGTTGGCTCCAAAGAATTAGTACCACTGCCTCTGAAAAATTTCAATAGTACAGGGAAAGAGTAAAAAATATATTCAACTATATTTTCTAAGGGGAATTTTTAAACTAACCTCTATGTGAATGACCCAAAATCAGTGTACAAACAGGGCAGGTGTCAGCAAACTGTGAAGGAAACTGCCATACCAGTGTACAGAAAATCACACCCTGAATCACAGCCCCTGCTTTGTTCCTCTCCTGCAGCTCTCTATCACAGCCATTATGACCATCTCTGAGTCCTTTGCAATCTTCCCAGAGTCAGCTTCACTCTTCTGGAATTTTGTTCTATCACGAGGCCATGAGCTTGCCCTGAGTTTCAATGCTGCTGTCACCAGAGGGGAAAAGTCAGGGGAAAGAACAAAACTGAGATGAGGAGCAGCCTTGGCCATCGGGGAGCCTGCTGCTGCCCACAGGGGACACCTCCAGCCCTGCCCCACTGCTCCCCAGCCTTCCCCAGCAGTAGCAGGCTGGAGGTGCTGAGCCATGGCAGCAAGACCTCCAGAAAGCCCTGCTCTTCCTCCAGCTGACAAATGGGGCCAGGTGATTATTTGCCATCCCCTGATGTCCAGCTGAGCAACAGAATCACAAAGTCTGGCTGCCTGAGGTGACTTTGGCAGCTCCTCTGCCTGGGTGTCTATCACAGCAGTGAGTTTATTTCAGGTGACTGTATCCAGGTGTCAGCTCTTTAAAGGTTTCCTATGCCTCCTTTTTAGGGTTTCTGCTCTGTTCCACTGTTGGCTCTGCTGGCAGTCTCAGTGCTGAAGGCAGCTTGGCACAAGAACTGCAGTGTTTCTGAGGTAGCACTTTGTCTCTCCAAATGTCCTCCTGCTTTCTGTCCTACAGGGTGGAGGGTGTGTGCTCTGAATTGCTGAGGTCAAATTCACAAATCCTTCAGGGACAGAAGAGGGCAAGACTGGTTCAGAGCTGCCAGAGGACAGTGACTGGCACACACCACCTACAGTCCTGATGCTTCTCTTATAACTGGTGTTTGTCACAGTAAAAGGTAGACCATATTTATTTTGACAGTCTAATTGCAAAATGTGGATTGAGAAATCAGTGACTACAACAAGTGTACAACGTGGCTGTCTCCCTCAGACCATGATTTATCTGCCCAGAATGTTACAATGCATCTTTTCCCTCATCACACCAATTTTATTCCAGTCTGGTCTCTAGTCCTCTGCTAGCTGCCAATAACGAGTAATTTTCCTTTTCCTCTGCCCATCACTGCCACCACACTCAATTTTTGGTGGCTGTGATGTTGTAAGTGTAGAGGTGGGAGGTCAAGTCAGGGGAGAACAAGCAGTGGTTCTACAAAGCTCAGGGTGAGACAAACTACACAAAACCCACTGATTTTTTCCCTTTTCCTTTTCAAAATTCTCAGGCTGTGGGTGTGCAAATGCATGGAGTGGTGCTATTGTGAATTGTGTAGGAATTATATGATTCAGTATGTGCTTAAGTAATAAGATTTTATGGCTAAAAATAAGGGTCTTATACCTTTAAATGAGTCTGTTCTATATTTGTTACAGAAATCCTCCAAAGGCAAGGAAGCAAGGAGCTGGATAACTGCACCTGCTGTTATCAGATCCCACTGGGAATTGATCAGGTTTCCCCTACAAAGAATTAAAAAGACATTCAGGGAAGGATTTTTTTCTTTTCAGAAGATTCTGAAACTGGGGAACTACATGCAAGGAATTTGTTAGTATGGGATAAACTGGTGTGAATCAAACAGCTGAGCCAAGGACTAGCAGGGGCAAGGCAATGAACAAAATTGCTGGTTGTTTTTGCAGCACCTGCTTGGTATTTTTAGCATACCTCATTTCAGCTGCTGATCTGGTGCAATCCATTGCTGTGGGCAGTTAAAAACAAAAATTTAAGCTACTGCACTGAATCCTTATAGAAGTCATTTAAATACACCAGTGCTATCTCTCTAGCTGTTAGCTATAGGTTAGCATTATCTTTTAGACAGTAAATGTTGTGACAGAATGAGTCCTTGACTGATGTTTTGATTGCAGGCCACATCAGGAATAATAAATGTACACAACTCTTTTGTGGGTGTTTTCTCACAAGTGTTCAAATATCTCCAAGTGCTCTGATTCTTCCCATGTTTGGGTTTTGCATAGTTGATTTCTTGGGTTCTGGAAAAGTAAAAATGCTTTTTAATGATGTGTAATGTCGTGTCTTGGTATTGCTCAGGGAAGTTCAGATTCCAGTCACCCTGCAGCAAATGTGTGTGGGTGATTTTCTGCAACAGAGTATGGTCTAGAAAACCATTGCTAAGTTCTGCCCATGAATTCTGCTCTTTGCAATATTTCAGAAAACACAGAATTACCAACCAGGTTTTGGGCAGAGAAAACTCTGACTGAAAATTTTAACTTCTGTGTATCAAATTTATGAAAATCTGTTTAATTCTATTTGCCTTTTTTTCCTACCTGATTTATTCCTGTTTTATAAAAAAGATGTATTTCCCAGTAACTCATGTTTCCATTTTCTAATAGCTTTAGCCTGAAAATACAATGGCAGCATCTATATATTTCTTGGTTTTACTCTCACATTCCATCACAGGCTAGAAAATGCTTTAACAAATGAGAGACATGATTGATTATACAACAGAGATTCAATCACAAAGAAACAGTGAGAGGCTAAAGCTTCTTTCTGGTCAAGCTGGAGGACCTTTAAACTATTGCCTGAATCCACAAAGCCAACAGTTAATTGGAATGGTACAGTCCACTTACATAAATCTCCCATGCACACTGTGAATTTTATCACAAATCACGGTAATAATTTGGAATTGCATCATTCTCTGCAAAATAAAACACCCTTGTGGTCTGTGAAGAAAAGACTGCAATGCTGTGCTGGAGAGTGAGCAGCTTCAGCAGGGGATTTCAGATAGACAGACTGTAATTGCTAAAATTTTGCCTGCAACACAACACCTGTACTTTTATTAAAGTAGCCTGTGAATCCTCTTGGAGGAAAAAAAACCCAAACAGCTTCCTCTTCATCCTGAAAGTATGGTTAGGGATGTGGAGGTGGTAGCATTGGCAAGAAGCAGCATTTATTTTTGTTGGGAGCTTCCAACATATCCTGGCAAAGGGATACTATTTAATGGTTCAACACTAATTCACAGAATAAAAATGCTGTGTTGTTGTGTCTTCTGGAGGTGTAGTGGGGTTCTGGATGTGGTGATCAATCATGTTCTCTGGTATGGTATTAGGAATAAAGGGTAAGGTACAGGCTAGAGAAACTAGGATTTACAAAACCTGCCCAGAAGGACTGAGTTATAATGAAAAGAGAGGATTCAAGGAGACAGAAAGGTGAGCTACCATAAAGCACACACAATAAAAACTGCTGGTAGCATGAGGAGTCTGGCTCACAGATACTTTGGAGCAGGTCTTGTAAATCCCAGTTTCTTTAGCCTGTACCTTACCCTTATCTTTACTCCTAATACCATATCTGAGAACATGATCCTCTCCTACAGCAAAATATAAGAAGCAATGGCTCCCTCCCTAATCTTGCTGTTTATCTGATGTTTAAACATAGCTTCTAGGTGCAGCAGTCCTAATCCCAGCACCAGTTTTAACCCTTGTCATGCTCCAAACCCCTTCTCTGCTGTACGTTCTCCAAAGGCACTCTCAGAAATCCTAACCCTGGCCACAGCTCCCTACCAGGACCTGCCCAAAGGCTCCAGGAACACTCCATTATGTGCTACTGGTTAGGTCCCTGCAGTCTCCCATTCCCCACTACAATGAAGAGAAAAAGCCACTTGCTTTCACTTGCACCAGTCTTGTGTTGTGTTTTTATATGTTTTCACTGTAATAGTTCTGTGCCTTGGTTTATCCCAGTTCTCCCCTACTATAATGGTTCAGCCCATGTTGTCTCCTCCCTCCTCCCTCCTGTCAATCCATTGGCTCCGCCCCCTGACTCATTAATAATTGCTGAGTCATTCCCTCAGCCCCTCCCCACTGTCCTGTCCATCACTCAGCAGCCCCTCCCTTCCCTCTAGAAACTTCCATCAAGGGCATCGAGTGATTGGTTCAGGCACTGGGGTTCCTCCCTCAGAATGCCCCTATTGGTTTCCCCAAGTGTCCATCTTCCCAATTTCCACACCCCCTGTTTCCCAATTGGCTCCCTGTCGAACCCCACCCCTGTTCCCGCCTCCCTTTATAAATTGTTCTACTGTTGCCCTCAGGGTCTTTGGGCGGAGGCTCCCTTGGGCTCTGGATCTCTATATTCTCCCTCTGCAGTAAATCCAGATTTCACCTCCATCCAAAGCCCACTTTTCCTTCCGCCGCCGCTGTGCCATTGCTTCACCTGCTAAGGCGAGAGCCTTCTCTGCCCTCCTGCCTGCCCTGGAGCTCAGGAGAGTGTCCCCTGCTGTCCCTGTGCCACAGCCAGCCGGGGCGCTCCGAGGGTCACTCGGAGAGGCACAGATACACACCAGCTCTCAAGCTTGCCTTGCCTTCTTTAAACCCTGCACCACTTCAGTGACTCCTTCTCTTTAACTTTGCAGGGCTCTGGTGTGGAGTGAAAATTACTCACTGTGATATGAATAAAACTGTAAGTAGGGGTAAGTTTAGGAAATTGATAGACCGAGGATTTGTGATTATTTCTGAATGTAACTGAACCAAATATCTCTTGCAGTATGGAAACTGCAATTTCTTGTTGCCAGGAACTCTTAAAGTTAATTTTGATGGGGTTTGTGTTGGTTTATGTTGGAGTGTTAGCACAAAGCTGAGTCAATCCTGTTAGTCAGCTGTATCTGAAATAGAGTTTAAAACTGGGCTGATGCCTCAGGTTTTAGCTTTTATATTTTTCAGATTCTGTGCTGCTTTAGTGTGCAGTTCTGAGCTTCATATTAGAGGATGGTGAGCTCTCTGCACAGAGTAGGGAGACAAAACAATTCCTGCTCTAGCTGGGGACCAAGGACAGCCAATCCAAATCTCAGGCCCAAGAGCACAAACAACGTGGACTGAAGAGAGAAAAACAAGGAGGATGGGACTTCTTGGGCTAAAGCTGGAATTGGACAATGAACTCCAAGGTGCAAATGGACCAGAACTGATCCAAGGGAGAGACCCCGTGCCCGCTCGTGCATTTTGGGACCATTTTGGTTCCTCTTGGGTGCAGCCCTGGCTGGGCTCTTGTGCTGCCCAAGGTGGATCCATTGAGGAAATCCTTTTAATAAATCCCTACTTTATTCTTTAACTCTGTCCAGCTTCTGTTCTAGGTCAGCATTTACAAGGCATCAGTGCCAGTTACATGCTAAAGAAAGTAGAGCCAGTTTCCAGTAGATCTCTCTTTCTGAGGAGGACAGCTGATGGTTTCTACCTTTCATCCACCTTTCCATCACTTTAGCCCCAGAATCACATGCTGACAATCCCAATACACACCTGCTTGTCTTCCTTCTGGTTTTGTTCTCTGTAGCAGGATAAGGACTGAGGGAAGCATATTTGTAAATGTAGGACATCAAAGCAATTGAAACATGGTGAATTATTATTATTATTAGACTCAAGAGACAAGTGGAGATATTTGAATAATAAAGTAATTATAGAGCTGTTGTAAGCACCTTAACTACTAATCTCCAACCAGTTAAGTTTTTGGGTCCACTTGAGAGGAATCTTGAGGAAGACAGGTCACCTCCAGATGCAATTTCTTTCACCTCTTATGCAATTTCAAGTTCAGTACAGAAAGGGCAAAGGGAGCAGATCTTTCTGTGAAGGACTGGAGGCTGGCTCCTGACAGAGGGCACTGAACCTTCCAGGTGGGAGAGAGTTATTTCCTCCTGACTAATATTATTTGGGTAATGTTGCCTCATTCTTTCCTTTCTTCTGGAGGAAGATGATGATAGTTTAAATTCTGAGTTGCTGTGGCACTCACAGAGCTTGCTGGCAGAAGCCTGACCAAATCTTGTGTCAGCTCTTCCAGCAGATCATTTGCCTTTTTAAAAAAAAATAAAATTAATAATGCCTATCCCAAACATTCTTTGAAGGACATGTTTGCATTTAAGTTATTTCTATTGTACTCAGAGAGTTACTTGGCTTGTGTGTAGTTAATGACTCATTTAATCCAAAAATAGGATTTGCACACACGTTTTGCAAATCTGCTAACAGCCTACATTAGTTCTGCACTCATTTGTGTTTGCAGCAATTCCTTCTGGGTGCATATTCCAGATTCTGGAAATCCATTTTGGTCTTTCCTATTTTCCACTTGTTCACATCTCATCTTTTTCTGTTCAGCTGATTAAAGAGATGTGTTCAGTCACAGACTTCAGCTTTTGTAACAAGGGGGAGGTCACTGTTTCTAGATTTTTCTGTTTTATACTGTTTTTTCTTCTGCAACACCTTTGTATCGTGACAGGAAAGTTAAATTTAAGAACACCTACACAGGTCCCTTGGTGTACTAGAAAAATAGGATTTAGTAGTCCAAAAGCTTCTTTGTAAAGCTGTAGGTAAATTTACCTGTGATAAATCAGTTCAGGGACAAGAAGTCATGCAAAATATAACACTTGGAAGATGAAAAACTCTGCTGCATTTATATAGATATTGTATAATCCTTAAATGAAATGCAGGAGTGGTCCCAAAAGGGTGCATTTTGAAACAGGAATGGTTTTGATGTCTTTGTTGTTTTAGAAGATAGAACTGATTCAAACCCTGTACACATGTATTACAGCATATAAAATAGCATATGAAACAAAAATGCTGAGTTGTTGTTCACTTAAAATGTCATCTGTGTTTTCCTAGATGGAGACATCTTGTTTTCTGATCAATAGAGAAGTTATGGCTTCTTTTACAATTTGCTTTTTTTTTTTTTTAATATATAAAAAACATTAAAGCTTTTCTTGAAATGTTTTATTTGTGGAGTTCCATTGTAACAGCAACAAGAACTGTTCTGTTTCCACAGGAGAGCTGCACACTTGGGATCAGACATACCCAGATCAAGGAACAGGCAGACAATTTGCTGTGCCATAAAACACAGAGAGCCTTTGGCACACAAACTTGAACCCTGATCCATTATTGGAAACCATTAGCATAAATACTCTGCCAGGTCATTGACATCTGCATTATCAAATCCCCCTATGGGATTAGATATCCAGCACTTAGATCATGCTATTAGTCCATGGTATGGTAATGAAATAATCAGCAAAAACACATGCACACTTGACAAGTCCTGAGTTAAAACAGACCTGGAATAAAATTAAAAGTGCACACCTTAAAACTTAAAAAACTTCCTTTTAGATTGGAATGTGCCACAGAGAGGATTGCTTTAATGTTCTAAGCACAAAGCTTTGATTCACATTCAGAGTGATCCAGAGATTTAAGTGTAGGTAGAGCTGGTCCTGCTCAGCCCATAATGCTCTTTAAGGAGCTAAATCATGCACAGGAGCTGTATTAGAGTTACCAGAAAACAGCTTCCCTAATTGCAGGCTCTAACCTTTGTTGGCTGGACTGCCTCTCATCTTGGAATGGTTTTTAGATGTTTCTTAGTAAGGAAAGTTCAAAGCTATTAATTTAATTTTTTGGAGTTAAATATACCTTTTCAAAGAGGAGACAAGGATGCAGGAGGCCAGAATCTCCTCAAGCTATCACTGGTACCAAAGAATTTTCCTGAGAAGTAGTTTTAGTTAAAAAATCAGAGGAGAAGGATAATCTCTCTTGGGAGAGATGGATTGCAGGGATGGTAGAGACATCTTTAATTTTCATCTTAAAATTCTCAAGTACTTTTCTTTTAACCCATCATCGGTAGATGGTCTGTATTATTTGGATATTGTAGGAATTGTAACTTTTTCCAGGTGTGGGGAGTTAATCATGACTGCTGCAGGTTGTTAGTGTATTTATGCTGTATATTATACAACTGCAACACCCAGACATTGGGGAGAGGGGTTCTGGACACGAATTTCTTGTTCTTCCATCCTGGTAAAAAGAGAACCAGCCATAAACTGAGCAACTTACCTTGAAATCTTATTTGGTTATATATTTTGTAAATCATATTTACATAGGTCTTTGGTCTGTATTTGGTCCTATTGTCCTGATATGTCCCAGAATGTTTCTGGAAATTAAATGGAGTAGGAATTTTTAGCAGCAACCTAAGTGTCCTGATTTTACATCTTAACAGCTGTAGAACAGGAGATAAGCTGTGCAACTGTTTTCATCCTACTAATTCAGCCCAGTGTTATTAATAATGTAGGTGAGATTTACAGTAAGACCATAGAAGTAGATTTAAGTTTAAAATCCAGAAAACTAATTTTTTTTCTCTAGATTCAAGGCAGAGAATGCTAGAATTCTTTAGTTTACTTATTACTAAGCTACTTTACAAATAACACCATAAATTTTACCCTACAACTTCAATTACCTAAGGTTTTAGGCACCTCAGTAAAATAATAAATTTCCACGCAGGTAAATATATGCACCCTTCCTTTAAAACAGAGAAATAAAATGTCTTATAGTAAATAAAAATCCAAGATCCTCCATGGGTAAAATGTGTGTTTCATGCATATTGTGAGAAATATAAACAACACAAGGAAAATGAACAAACTCATCACTCTTTCCCAGGAATAAGAACACAACCATCAACAGCATCTTACAGTTTTCAGTATTTATGATATTAACATAATACTTTTCCCTCTGCCATTTCAAAGCATTTGCTTTATTTGATGCTTCACAGAAGCCTTGTGCAATCCTATTACCCTGATCTAGGTGATGGGAATGCAAAGGTAACATTAATTGACCCCTGAAAAGTGAGTGTCACACTCAAAATGCAAGCAGCTCCTAACTTGCACCAGCTC
>WBNO01003599.1:0-17983 GCA_013400575.1 Peucedramus taeniatus | reverse complement strand
ATATATATATATATATATATACTAATTATAATTTTATAATTTGAAGGCTCTTTATCAGAGTACATTGCCCTTATTACTAATTTTTTTGGTTCCTAAGCGTTGCATGCTCTGCTACTGATAAAGAAGTTAGCATTTAATTTTTGGAAGTTCATGGTGTGCCTAATTTGTTTGACCAGTACTGGCAAAGCCTTAGAAGTAAAAATATTTGTTATATTTATATAATGTGAAAAAAGCAGCAACACTGAATGTGTTAATTGATAAAATTAGCCATGTTAGCCTCTTAAACCAGAGGTAGCTGTGTTTCTTAACATACAATCCTTTTTTCCTCCAGTAGAAAAGTCTAAAACCACTGTTTACATGAACACAAAAGTAAATTTAGTTCTTATTTATGGACATATTAACTAAAAAAATTAAAGCAAATGATATGATCATCGAACATAGAGTCTGACAAACTGTTTTCTTAAATTTTCCCCTTCTCACTCCTCTTCAGTCGGGACTCAGTCATACAGATGATATTATCTACAAGAAAGCACAACGGATATGCTGTAACTCTACCACTGTTCTTTGATTTTTGCCTTTGAATTGCACAGATAGGAAATACAGTCTGGGGCCTTTCATTGCAAGGACATTGGGGTGCTGGAGCATGTTCAGAGAAGGGCAACAGAGCTGGTGAAGGCTCTAGAGCACAAATTTTATAAGGAGCAGCTGAGGGAGCAGGATTGTCCAGTCTGGAGAAAAGGAGTCTCAGAGGAGACCTTATCATTGTCTACAAGTGCCTGAAAGGAGGCTGTACCCAGGTGGGGATCAGTTTCTTCTCCCAAGTAGCAAATGATAGGATAAGGGGAAATAGCCTCTAGTTGGGCCAGGGAAGATTTAGATTGGATATTAGGAAAAAATTCTTCACAAAGAGAAGCATTGGAACAGGCGGCCCAGGGAAGCTGTTGAGTCACTATCCCTGGAGGTTTTTAAAAGATGTCTAAATATATCACTTAGAGCCATGGTTTAGTGGTGGACTTGGCAGTGGCATTTATCAGCTGACTTGATGATTTTAGAGGTCTTTTCCAACACAAATGACTCTATGATTCTGTACAGTGTCATTGATTCAGCACTGAAGTCAGAAATGGCAATAAAATTACTTTTGTTTTTCTCAATACAAAAGAGGTGGAAGTAATTGTAGTCTTATCATGGCACATATTCATTGTAAAAAACCCTATTAAGTCTTCAGATAGAAAAGATTTTGAACTTTAGAGTAAAAACAGTTCATGCCTCTTGCTCTGCAATTGTGTTTATCAGGTGGTATGACTTATACATGAATGCATGCCAAATTGTACATTTCTGCCAACAGAGCAAAGACAAGAATTACAGCACTGTTATCTCATCAAACAGGGGGGAGCATTCTCTCTTAGTCCTTAGGACTCAGGCTGTTAGTGTCAGGCTGAGTCAAACGTTTACCCAGTGCCAAACTCAGTTTGAAGCACCACTAACACTTGAATAAAATTAGCCACCATCTGTAGGTAAACAAAATATGAAGAATTGCATTTAATTTCTATTCTGTACTCACTGCACAAGATGTTTTAATGATGAATGCTCATGTATTTTTCCTGTACATAGTGCAAGAAACATAAGAGTAATGCAGCCCGTTCCATTAGGTTTATTACTGTTATTCAAATTTCCTCTGGGAATTTTACACCGGAGTCCTCCCCTAAATTCCTACCATTCATTGCATCTTATTCTAAGCAGCTGCCCAGATTATTGTATATATTTAATAGAGGCATATATGTACACACACCTATATATTTCTATGTACTCTATATAGCTGTATCTATAACTAATTTTGGAAACAAATGCATGACTCATTTCTGGTTTTCTCCCTTTAATTCTTCTTTATCTGTTTTGCCATCAGGAAGCCCTTGTTTTTCGTTACTGCACTTATAGACAAATATACAGACATTTGATATTAAAAAGTACAGTTAAATATATCTTCTCTCAGCTCTGTCCCCTGGGCTATTTCTGCCAGAAAACTGGACAGCAGCACAGACACCTCTGAGACATCAGGGAAGAAAGAGTTTCTGTACAGTCATGGACAGCCACATGAGGGAGTCTGACCTGTATCATTCTATCTAGTTCAGCATAAATCATGCATTCTTTATTCAACAGCATTTAAATAATGTAGAATACATCTCTCTTCTTGTACTTGCCAGAAAAACCTCCATTTAGCATCTCTAGTTTAGAATGTAAGTAATAATCTGAACAAAAGCCAGAAAACAGAAAACAGAGCAGGGAATGGAAGCATGATCATTATTTTTCCCAAACCCTCCTTCCTCTTCAAGAGAGTGAAAAAAAAGCACCTATCATCTCTTTTGCTGACTGACCTCATATCTTGAATATCACACCTCATATATTTTTCTTTCTCCAATATAGTAAAGTGAATTGATGTTCATTATAAACACGATAATGGATGTGCATGTAAATGGTCTGAGTCCTGCAAACACTGTGATCTGCACTGTTTCCAACCTCAGGCTTTTGCTCTGCTCGGGGACTAAAGTGTCTGGGTATCATAGATATGTGTGTAGAAAAATAATTTTAACAAGTTTCTGTAGCAATCGAGATCTCTGCAATTCCCACAGTAACTGGGATCTTCGGGCTGGTAATGCATTTACAGATAGAAAATAAGTAGGGCATAACTGGAAAAGGCTGTGAAAATTAATACAGTGCAGTAAAATGAAAACTTGTGCGTTCATCTCCTCCTCTCAACTCCGCTTGCTTTGAAGATGTCAAAAGAATTTATGACTCCTTCCTCTGATCTTGTCATTCCTTCCCTTTGAATTCCTTCTGCAGAACCATGTACCATCTTTTCTCCTTGCTGTTTAATCTCAGTCCTCCTGATATTCACTAAGTTCCTATCTAATAACATGGTTCTTACATGCTTGATAGATACTTTTATTCTTTCTCCCATGTTGTCATTTTGGAACTGGGGGACCATTGTGATTATAAAATACAAAGTCACTTGCTTTGTTCCTGCAAAACTGTTTCAAAATTCCTCTTATTTGCATTGTATCCAAAAAGCAAATAATGAGTAGACAGGTGGTGAAGAGAAGCATTTAATTTTATGCATTTAATGAAACAATAAGGAAATATACCTAAGGCAAAATATAAACGATGTAGTTAAAAAGCTCCACGCACTTCCTTGTGAAAACCTTCTTACATTTTTTACTTCACTTCCTTCATGTTGATAGAATGTAATCAAGATTTCTTTTTTTACTGATCCTTTCAAAGAGAAGAAGCCCAGCAGTAAATCCTCAGCTTTAGCTTGTCATGCATGCCTTTGCAGAAAGCACCATTTGCTTACACGCCTTGTGTGCACCTACCCCTGCCTGGCCCTGACCCCACTGGCTGTGTGATGACACATCTTCAGTTTCTGATGATGCTAATGCAGTCAGTGGAGTCACTGCTGGGAACCACTGCCTGTTTATGTTATACAACAGTCTTTTTCCTGACCCGCTGGTGAAAGCAAACAGGCTGCTTTCTGGCCGAGGAAGAGGAAAGGGCAGCCTTCTTTTCCTCTTTTATCCATTTGCTTTTGCCCTTTTTCCCACCACAGGCAGACTACTTGTTTTTTGGTTTTTTGGGGTTTTTTTTGGGTTTTTTGGTTTTTTTTTTCTGTTTTGTTTTTATTTGGTTGGTTGGTTGGTTGGTTGGTTTGGGTTTTTTGTTGTTTTGTTTTTGTTTTTTTTTAAAGCCCGCTAGTGAGACACAAAAAATATGCAAAGTGAATATCAATGGGAAAACATCAGTTCCTATATTTTTAACCACACAGGTTTAATGTTTGATCCACTGTGGTGGTGAGGTCTGTCTGTTCTCTGGAAGGTTATTACCTTCTACTGTTAAATTTATAGTCACATACTAAAGCAGAAAAAAGACAAACACTTCAGGCAAAGTCATATGTAAAGGCTATTATCTCTAAGTCTTTTTCTTAATATTTCTAAGTTTTCACTTGTAATCGCAGATTTTTGAAAAGGAAATACATATTTGAGAAGAATACTTACTACAAATTAAATTTGTCATTCTTAATAAGAGTAGGTCAATCACAACCTACTGATATTTAAGAAAACCAAGAAGGCAAAAAAAAATCAAGAGATTAATCCAATCTTGCCACATAATGTTTGTTAATAATAAATGCAATCTGCAGCTCATAATTAAATTGAACAGCAAGAAATTTTGATGTTATTGCTGAAATATATTTTTCACTATAAAATTCTAACATTTTCATTTAAAATTGTGACCTCTGTCTTGTAAAGGGAAGACTAAAGAGTATATCTAGAAAAGATAATGTAGAATTGCAAAAAAAAAAAAAAAGAGTTGTAATTGGATGTTAACAGGCTGGAAAAATACTGTAATCATGGCTCTTATTTTTATTTTGTTTCTCATGAATCCCAGGGTAATATTTTAAATACAATTATTTTTCCACAAATATTGATATACATTTTGTTACTGATTTTAAGTAGAAGCAAACAAAGTTCAGTTGTAAAATAAGTGATTCAATGAAATTTTTTCTGCTTCTCTGTTAGATCAGGTGCACCATGGATTTAATGAAGACACCTCAAGGAGGAGGAGGAGGCTGGTAGGTACCACAAAGAGGGCTGTCAGTAATGAATATCTGTATTGGAAAAGGGCGTAGGGTCTTAGCTATTGCTGAGTGTCATCCTGGTAGGTTCTTGGGCAGATCAGGATATTTGATAATTAGTCCTTATTAGCATTGTCAGGCCAGCATCTTACTGGGAACTGAGATGGGAACTGACATGCTGCATCTTCTCATATCACGGCTCCCTACTAGGAATCCTAAAGAGGTTCTACCTGTTCTACACAGCCTCCTTGGAGGCAGAAGCTATTTCTATGTCAGGATTGGACATCTGAGTGGTAAGAAGGGTTTTCTGAAACTTATGTAGTCATCTTCTACATGCAGACAATGGATTGCACTCTGTGTCAGCCACCTAGGAGAACTGGTGGGAAGTCAGCAGGAATGAGATGTAGACTGCAGCCCATGGGTGCAATATTCTAATCCCAAGGACACGTTCCCTTGCCATTCCACATCAACTTTTGCAATGCCACAGGATGCATTCAAAGGCTGTGGCAAAATATAGGGAATTTGGGCTCAGTCATGCTGAAGGCAGACCTTGGTGCTGTGGACTGGACCCTGGATAGGAGGTGTCTGTCCTGGTCCCTTGGTGGTTGAGGTGGCTTTCACAGGGCCTTCAGGCAACTTCTTCATGGAGTTACTTGGCACTTGGATAAGGATTACAGAATTTTCTGTGAAGCAATAACTGTGAGCAAACAGTTTGTAATTTTTTTTAGGCAAATGTGCGGTTTATTTCTGTAGGCCAAGGCAAAACATAGAAATATTTTTTCTGTTTACATAGTATTTTTGTGCATCTGTTAATCACAGCCATTAAATAGCATTTATGAAGTTTATCCTAGGAAGTGAGAGCAATTTTTTATAATATTCCTCATTTATATACAGGAAATACTCAAAATCACATCTCTGGAATAATTTTTTGACAGTAAAATGGTCTTTTTACTGAATTTTTAAAATTCACCCCATAGGATACTTTCAGTCTAAAAAGAAGCCTCATTTTCTGCCTCAGTAGTCAAATTGCAGTCATGTTCTGGATTTTCCCATAGGAGAATATTTTCTTATATAGGAAGAGAACTAAACTGATCAATGCTTTCCAAAATAGTAAGAACCTTGCCCGAGCTTACAGGTGAAGTACCATTCCCACAGGCTGGCATGAACAGACTTTGCTGCTCAGTCGGCTCTAGGATTGCAGAAGAAACCCTCAACGTGCTGAAGAATGCGTGTCTTCACAGAGTGAAGTCGTCTGATTTTGGGGTAGGTGATGACAAATGAATATCTTCATCTCTGCAAACATTTTCAGCCTGGCTGTGGGGCTAGCAGGGAAGCAAGGGACCTGAAAAATCAGCTCACAACAGTCTCACCAGAAAAAAGACTGTTGTTAGTCCATCTTTTTGCCGAAAAGAATAACATATTTATCTCAGAAGTAGTCTGAGTCAATATGCTTCAGCTCAGTATCCCTGAAACAAAATTTTCTGAATATATGTGTTTGTTTTGCTATTGTGTATTACTCAGTCAGAGAAAAAGGTATTTCAGAAAAGAACAGTTATTTCCTGTCTATCTCTCCCTACACAAAATTTTTATTTTGCTTTGGTCTCTACTTTTAAAGATCTCTACAAGAGTTAACTATAAATATCTTGAAGTACATATATTGTCATTTGAAAATGCAATCTTTTTTTGGCACTCATTCCAATATCAAGGTATAAAATATTAACAGCATGAGCAGATTACTACTGCTTTCTTGGCTTTAAGAACATTTTTTTAATTTCTGAATGAGGCGAAGAAAACAACTGCAAGGAAAGTTGAAGGGTTTTTCCTAAGGAAAAAAAAAGAAAAAAAGGTCAAGTAAGCCATAGGAGTATCCTCATATGATTATTCTGACATTTTCTGACTCATAATCTAGTGGGTGTTCATTCACCTCTTGCAACTTGAAAGTGTCCTTGAGATCTGTAACTTCATCTACATGCCAGTCTGCCAATTCTATGCTCTTTAAAGTGGAATTTTCATTTATGCCGAGAGCTGAGCTGCATGGGGAGTAAAAGTCAGGAAATATCAGAACTTTAAAGGATATAAAAGAACAGAATTGCCTTTGATTTGACACTAGAAATTAGGACTTGATCTATGCATGATCTGGGATCCGTGGTGGGGGGTTTGGGCCATGAGGTTCAGGCCAGAAAAACAGAAGTAAGCTTTTTACTCCTGAGAAAATTATATAATAGAAAAGGAAAGTACTTGTTTGGATTGCTTTCAGCTTTATGAGGGGTTCCAATCTGATTGAGCAGCAGTGGGAACGAGAGGGTTTAGAGCAGAGAGAGAGTTACAAACCAGCTAGAAGTATGGCTGTGGGTTCCTGCTGACCTTCTATAGCCTGAGGAAGGGGGAGTTCTACAAAACCGAAAAACCATGATGAAGGTTTTATATGTTCTCATCCACTCCCTGTCAGTTTGCCTTTTGAAACAACTGCTTTCCTCACATAGCCTGACATAGTTGAAAAATGGAATGGCCCTACATGTAGCTCTGATTGCTCACAGGCAAATTATAAACTTATCAACCCAAACACAGCCTGATTAATAAAATTATATTACTACTACAGATCCTGTTTCCAGAACCTGAGCTGCATTAAAATTCACAGGAGAAGACTTGGGATTGCTATCAATGGAATAAACTGCAATACTTCATGGAGGCTGTTTTCAGTCTTAAATTTACAATATTGTTCCATTTTTCTAACCTTCAGAAAGGTCAGTAATGAATTTGAAGTTATTGATTACACACTGAAATTCAACTTATATGGCACTCCCCCATTAAAGCTTATCTTATTCTTTACAAGGATGTCTTTAAATTGCTTTCATTCTCACAGGCTTGTTGCAAAAGCCTGCTTATTGCCACTGACATAGACAGAAAGGTCAGTCAATGTTTGTAATGAAGATGTGCATTTACCAAAGCAGGTTCCTTGCACCTCGTTTGCAGTAGGAAGGTAAACACAGGTTTCAGAGGAGCAAACACCACCACCCCCAGCCTCCCATCCCCAAACAATCAAGAGTCTAGATTGGAAAATTCTTCTCTCTTCTACAGTTGTCATCTACCTGTTATAAAGAAAATTGACGTGGGCATCCACTTATATTCAAACAGTATCTGGAACAGAAGGCAACTTTCTCAAACTTATTGATCTTAAAGGAGCCTTTTGGTGCTGTGGACTGGACCAAGGGCTCAAATATTAAAATATTAATTAAAATAATTAAATATTTGTGCTATATTTAATTTCAATAACCTTCTGAAACTGCTGTCTTTACCATATCTAAACTGCTAACCACTTTTCTTATTCAGCAGTGATAAATGAAAAGTTTAATGTAAATTTTAACACATTCAAACACCTGCATGCACACAGTGATCAAGTGTCTGAGAAACCATTTGTCCCTACCACTTAGTACAAAGGTGTATTTAATTGAAACACAGTGTTATTTTGCACAAATAAGTGGCAGAATCAATCATAACTATCCGTAAGGTCAGTTTTAAAATAGCCTATCTTGAGGAGTAGGTTATGTGCACATCTGTAGTGGCATTTGAAAGATAAGTGCAGGTGGTACTCAGAGCCATGGGGTAGTGGTGGCTTTGGCAGGATAATGGTTGGGCTCGATGATTTCCAACTTGAACATTTTAAAATATTCTGTATAAATGATCATATGAAAATACGTGTACAAGTCACTATCTTGCACATGATATGCAGCATTAAAATTTTATGGAGCTCTGTCTGAGCATGTGACTGCCTGCTGTCACCCAAGTTTGGCCTCCTTCCTTTTGCTGTACCCTCTGATCCATTATTGCTTTACTTCTGCTTTACATTACACTGCTCAAATGAGCCTCACAAAAACATGTTTGAAGAGTGAAATTACCCAGCTACACAGAAAACCTGAGAAGTTTTTTTGGTTCATTTTCCACATGCAGTTTTTTCACATCTGGTATATGTGGAAAGAAATATATTGTCTGTGTCTTCAGTGTCTAGAAAGCTATAATAAATAGAATTTGATTTTAGACTAGGGCATAATCTTTCTCTTGCCTTCTGTTGGCAAAAAATACCATGAAATTATTTAGAAGATTCAGGTTCACTGGAACATTTTGCCATTTACAATATATAGCTAAACCACTATGACGAAGCCAAAAAATATCTAGCAGACTCAAAATGTTCATTTCCTTAATTTGAGAATTTTAGTCATTGAAATTTTACTTCAGTTCTAAAAATTTAACAGATGAAAACAAACCTCAAAACTGATACAAAACATTTGATTTTGGTTTGCTTGAAACTGCATAGGCTTGTTTCTGTTTTTCTCTCTGTGGTCTTTGTCAGATTTTTTGACCTTACTTTGTTTAAGTTCTAATTAAATAGATAATAAAAAACATTCGCTTGAGAAAAATGCCTGAGTTGAATGAGCACAGTATTATCTACTGAAATCTGCATACTGTAAACGATGGGGGACAAAAGGAGACAGTATTAGAATAAATGTAACTTTATTTTGTGCTGTGCCACATGAACTCTACCAAATCAGCTTTCTAGAGAAGAAAAGCAGAGGAGACAGCAGTGCTGTAATGCCTATTGGCTGAACAAAGAGACTAAAGTGAATTCTTTTGTCACATTCACAGGGAAATGCTGAAAGAGAGAGCTGGCTTGCACACCTGGGCCAGCATATTGCACATACACAAGTTACAAGGTGTGAGGGTAGCCAGGCTCCTTATTCCTGTTTTTCTGCATACTAAAAATTTTTTTGAAATCGGGGAGTGTGCAAGTAACCTTGACTGGTGCTGTCACAACCCAGTGACCCAGATCCCTTCTGTTGTCTTTGGTACTTGCTTTCTGCTGAGTTGTTTTGTCCTTCTGGATCTTCACTAGCTGCAAATTTATATGACAGCCCTGTCTTGATCTGGATGGAGCTTCATAATTTACATCAATTGAAGATCTGATAGGTTCAAGTTGGACAGTGTCATACTTCTCCTGTAAGTGTTAAGACCAAGAGGACTATTTACATAAGGATGCAGGATTTGCATCTCCTATTACAAATTCCAGGGTTGGGGTAACCTCTATGGTTTTGTTGAAATTATTATGTATTATATATCTGTTGCTAAGAGGGTTTTTAAAGACTATAGTATAAATATTTAAATACTTATAAAACCTCAGTCTTTTATCTCCCTCAAGAGTTTTCAAGGGTCACTATCAAAACCTGATGAACAGGAGACTTGTGCACTCACTGCAGAGAGGTTAGTCTCTGCTCCTTGAGGTCTGGCTGCTGAAGAAGTGCAGTTGGTGTTGTAGCTCCACCACTAAAGCAGCCAGGGAGAGAAGGTCCATACTGGTCCATCTTTGCAAGGGCCATCTGATATTCCAAGGCTATTTTAAGGCCAGGGAAATAGAAGATAAAAGATCAGAGAGGGTGTTGGTTTAAGGAGGCAGAGATCTCAGGGAATGCCGTTTCATTTGCTTCATTCATCACTTTGCTAAGACAAGTGATTTTGAGAGAAACAGAGTAGAAAAGCAGATTAATCATGAGCACCTATTAGTACCCTTAACCTTGTCTTTACTCACATACTATTCCTTTGATCTTTGTATCACTGATACACCAAAGGCTGACTTCAATGCAAGACACCAGTGAGTATTCACAGAACAGTTCACTAGACATGTCAAGAGCCATAATAACAAAAATTTGAACAATGCCATAAGATGCTGCCTTAAAAAGAACATCCATGCTTGAAAGGATAGGCTGGAAACACCACTGATATTTGGTGACACTATAAGCAGGAGGCAGAGGCATGAGAACTTTCTCAGTGGGAGTGACAAAATGTTTCAAATTTGTATTACTTGTCTAGATGATTGTCCATTGACACAGCCTTACTTCTATTTCTTAGACAATCTCGAAAATCAAGCTTCTCAGAAACATAAACATTGTATGACAATGTAACATCATTAACAATGAATGCTGATCATTGAGGATATTTTTTATTTAGTTTGAAAGAGAAAAAAGTGATCATTCATTCGATCTGAACAACAATTAGAGATGGGCTGAAAATCACATCTATTAACAGCAGCCTACCTATGGTTGTCAGGAGCAATTGTTGTTGGCTTGTTTTCTCTCTTTTCTTTTGTCATTGACTTTCTTACCAGTTCTGTCCTCTAAATGCTATGAAACAAAAGGTATAATTTTCTTGTAACTCCACATTGCTCTTCAGTTCAAAATCTAACATAAAATCACAACTTTCCACGCCCAATTTCAAGCAATTCCACTACCATAATTAGTGTACTTGTGAAGAAGTTAAGAAAAGCTGATGAAAACAGAAACGAAAAGTAGTATTTCCAAGACAGTGGGCTGGTATTGATTGATTTGTGCTACGTATTCATGCTCAGTGTGGTCTTGTTTCTTTGTTCATTTTTCTTCCCTGTTGAAAACATTTGCCTCTATCGTGAAACTAGTACATTTGGAGCATAACTAAAGACAAAGTGAGAACTGAGAGTGAGAAGAAAGAAGCTTGCAAAAGGCTCTAATTTAGTACATTCACATCTGAAGTTAAGGTTTGAAAATTCACAGGAAAATTATTTAGTCTTCTTCCACAAATCTTTAAGAGAACTTGAAATTTTAAAAAGCATATATAATACTTTGACTATTTTTATACATCAAAAACAGTTTGCAGGTCAACATTTGGGAAAGCAAACATTATCTTTTATGCTTCTTCATATTCATCCCATAGTTTTATCTGGGTTTTTTTATGGTGCTAATGACTTTAATCATCTGAATTTAATATATGGGTTCAATGGACAGAATAAGTATATTAGCATAATTAAAGTATGTGTATAATGTAAGAGCTATAATGATTGTGCAGTACCAGCCTGAGGCTAAATCTTTTTTTATTATACATGGTGTTCAAAAGACAGCACTATTTACTTCACAGTATGCAACCCTCTGCAGCTATTACTGCATTTCATGGACAAACTCAGTGACTGTTCATGAGTGCAATTATTTTGAAAATTATTTGCATGGCAGATTGCAATGTTTCTATATTATTTAAATAACTAAATTTATCTAAGTCTTTCTGGAATTATAGTTTGGGTATATTTCCTTCTTTTTAAGGTGGAAATAGTTACATAACATAGTTCCAATTGGATACTTATTGTTACTTGTGAAATCACCATACTATCTTGCTTCAAGTACAGGGAACATACAATAACACACATCAAGCAGGAAGCAATAGTTGTCAAAATGTTAGCAGCAAAGAAAAAAAAAGCTTTCCCTCAGATTCTTCTAGAACTTTGTCATTTGACTTTCCAGTTTCATGATCAATATTTTCTGTCCACCCCTGCTTAAAATAGAAAAAGGATGTAATGAGAACAGTGAAAAACAAGTTATAAAAATTTATGTACTGATTGATATTAATAGAGTGCATAAAATCACCTAGAATTAAACAGTTTCTTGTGGCAAAGCTGTTTTGCAGTGCATGAGAAAGGCCAAGAAGGCAATGACTTGTTGGGAAACTGATCTGTTCTGCAACACAAGAAGTAGTTGGACCAACAAATGTTAAATAGTACTTTGTCAAATGCATTGCACTCTGTTCCTATTCAAGCTGTAAGACTTTCCATTTCATCTACAAAACATTTATCTACACATTGGTTATGCAGTTTCAAACAGGGCAAGAGAATTGGCCTTTGAGCCAAAGGGTTAACTCACAGAAACTTCAAAAAAGCCAATCTCACAAAGTTAGAGAAAATGAAGTTCACAGTGTCGTAAACATCTGGATCTTTTTGGCACAAAAGACAGAAAAAAAAAAAATCTCAAATCTTCATTTTCAAAAACTGCATTCAGAGAAGCCAGAATGCTGGCAAAAATGTGGAAGGACTCTTGAAGACTAGAAGACAGCAGTGAAGAAAAAATCCACATTAGCGTTGGCAAGGAATGGGGACTCAGGGTGCTGGTGTACAACCAGCTGCATATGAGCCAGCAGTGTGCTCAGGTGACCAAGAAAGCCAGTGGCTACTTGGCCTGTAAGAAGAATAGAGTGGCCAGCAGGACCAGATTGTCCCCTGTACTCAGCACTGGTGAGACCCCACCTTGAACCCTGTGTTCTCTTCCGGACCCTTGACCACAGGGAAGTCATTGTGGTACTGGAGTATGTCCAGAGAAGGATAACAAAGGTAGTGAAGGGTCTAGAAAAACTTCTCCTGTGAGTGAGTGAGTGAGTGAGTGAGTGAGTGAGTGAGTGAGTGAGTGAGTGAGCTGGGGTTGCCTAATCTGGAGAAAAGGAGGCTCAGGGAGAACCTCGTTACTCTCTGCAATTGCTACTTCTCTACAGTGTCTATGTTGCCTCCTTCCTGAAAAGAGGCTGTATTGAGCTGGGGTTCAGTCTCTTCTGCCAAGTCTCACATGAAAGGATGAGAGGAAATGGCCTTAAATTGCACCGGGGCAGTTCAAATTAGATATTAGGATTTTTATTTTTTTTTCACTGAAAGAGTGGTTAGACACTGGAATAAATTGCCCAGAGAGGTAGAGGAGTCACTGTCTCTGAAAGCATTTAAGAGGCATCTGGATGTGGTACTTGGAGATATGGTTTAGGGTTGATTATGGTGGTGCTAGGCTGAAGGCTGACTTAGGTGACCTTGAAGGTCTACTCGAACCTTGATGGTTTTGTGATTTAGGCTATTTTACATCTTTGTAAACTCCTTACTTCAGTGTCTCTATTTCCCTCTTGAGAGAGGTGGATGTTTCAGTTATGTGTAGCTATCTCTATGTCTGCATAGTTTCTTGTCCACTAAATATATTTGGAATGAAAAACAAATATTTGATAATAAAAAGAGAAGTCATTGGGGAAAAGAAGTTCTCTAGGATCTAGTAATGGATTAAAAAATCACTTTGCCATAGCTCAAGTACAATAGTCTACAGTACTTTTATGTCAAAAGAGAGTAAGGTGTCAATTTCTCTGTAGATTTTTCTTATCCTATACTTTGTTTAACAGTGGATTTCAGTCTTTATTATCTTTGATATGACAGAAAAATACTGCACCCAATAGATTTGCCTAGAAAAATGAGTGTTAATATCCAATGCTGTTCAATTAAGCCCAGCAGAAAAAGACTCCCTTTTAAAGAGAAGATTTTATTTTTTGGTTACAGAAGATTTTTTTTAATTACAGAAACACTGAGATTTCTTTTGGAAATCTCCCCTTTTCTAAGGAAAAACAAGTAAGCTACAGACACTGTCTGTGGGCAGAAGAATTTTCTAAACATCCAAGAAAGTCAAGTCAAAATGGGGTTGTCTGAAATGCCTTTGGTAACTATGATTAAACAGAAAGAATAGAAATAAAGTTTGATTTTTGGTAGAAAAACATTAAAAACACTGCACCAGCACTCTTATAAATGTCTTAATCCCTAGTCAGGGGGTTTTTAATTTATCTTCATTTTAGTGTTTTTTTTCTGACCGTGACTTAGCTGCTGGGGATACTAATGGGGTGAAAAAGACTTTAGCTGGCTTTGAAAGATTCATCTGGACAAATCTTATCCTCTCCAAAATCAATTACTACATTCTCTATTGTCTACTGAATAATACATAAGTGCCCCAAATGTAATTCCACTGATGTCTGGTGATTTCTTCATTCCTGCAAAGGAGATTTTATTTTTCCCTTTAACAGCTCATGATTTATATTAGTGAATAGATTGCTTCTTAGTCCCCATAGAGTCTTTATAAACAACTCTGGCCTCTCTAACCACACAGTTCTGTCCTTATCTATTGCTACAGCAGCGCATTAACATGTTCAAACAATGGTTCATAGACACCAGTGTTGCAGCAGAAGTGCTTTTATGTGGTTTGGTTGAAAGCTTTTCTCTGAGGGATAATTATATTCCTAGACATTAAGAAGAAAGAAAATGAAATTAAGTTCATTGCAGCTGCATTGAGATACAAATGAAAGAATTGGAAAGAGGGACTGCTCAATAGTAGTTTGCCTCCAATAAAATGTAAATTCTTCTTCACTAAACCCCACATTTTCCATAAATTACTGACCCATCCTATGTCAGAAGGAGATCCTTCAGGTTTTTCGGTTTCTGGTTAACTTGTTTAGTGTCATGGGAATTTCCAAGGATATTAAGTCTCTTTTTTAGGAAGAGAAGCTCTGAATAATTACAGTGTACATACCCAACACTGAACAGAAGATTAACGCTTAGTCAATTTTCAGACTAATCAGTAGACTGGAATCAGGTGTCACAATGTTGGTGACACTGTGCTTGAACCACGTCCCAGATGATTTAACAATATCCAAGTTAAACAACTTGCTAACTGCACAGTAACACCAAAGGACATCAAAGTAATGCTGAAAGCAACCTACTAATCAAAGGGGTAAGCTAGTTGAAGAAATTCAGTGAAGATGTGGGAGTGCTTTAAATCCAACCTTGCCCCAGAATTTCAGCATCTGCCTCTAGTCTGTGGGAGAGCTGTACTTTCCTGCTGTGATGATTTCACAAAATAATTATTACCTGTTGTACAGGCAGTACTTGCTTAAACAGCTGGAAGAGTAAGAAGACATTCTCTGTTTCTGTATATATTACCAACATAGTCATGGCTGAAGCAAGGCCCATGGGGCTTTTCTCTCTTCACATAATTTTTCTGTATTAAGACTTATGATACTTATCAGATGTATTGAAATGATAACCATTAAGAGCTTGTTAATAGCTCACTAGAGTGATGTTCTATAAGAATTTGGCAGAATTATTATTTATTAAAGTGATGCAAAATCCTTGATAATGTCATTTATAAAATAGTCAAATCATTGTCTTTGAGTGGTGGGTGAAAAATAGTGCCAATAATTAAATTCGAAAGATGGCTATTGGAAAACTTAACAAGTTGGATAATTTGCAGCTCCTTGTTAAGTGAAACCCTTGATTAACACTTCCCAGTTAGCTGACAAGAACATTTATAGGTTCATTAGAAGAGACCATTCAGAGTAAGAATACACTGACAAACAATCTGGAGAGAGTAGCATGGAAAATTTTTTCTCAGTATTTATTTGCGTAAAATCCAGATACTAGCAACAATGAAATACATTTCTGAAAAATTACAGCAGGTATGGAATAGTTTCTCCCATCAATACATACGTGTGAACACACACAGAGGAGATTATCTAGCTGTCTTTGTTGCTATAAAATATGCAAGCTTCAATAATGGTTCACTGGAAAAATATTATACCAGTGCTGTTATGGACCCAGCAACACAAGAAAATAAGTAGTCTAACTTCTTGTGATTAGGTTTAGGAAGCTGATGTCCAACCTGATAATGCAATTTATTTATTATGCCCAGAATTTATCTGTCAGTGGATACATGTGTCAGTGTAACTAGTCTGGTTTTAAAATAAACGTTCATATAAAGCTAAGGGGAAATGTCCATTACTTCACCTCTCCCATTACTGCTTAATGTTATTAATTTCCCCTCTAACCAGATTTGCATTGATTTCATGATGAAAACCTATATTGTATCCTTCCTCTACATTTAGTTAAAAGAAAAGGATACAACTTTTCCTGTGTTTAAATTGCGGAAAGTTTGATTTACTTGCCTGTAGATAAAAAAGTACATTTCTGAATGTCCTCTGTCAATTATACTTTGCTTCATTCACCTGTGCCAAAGATTTAATTGTAACAAGACTATCTTCATTCATTACAATAAAAATGTTGTTTCAGTGGCTTTCTTTGAACCAGAAGTCATAACCTTTTTGCAATGTAGATGAATGTACAGTCATAGAGTGAATTGCTTATATAAAAAGGAATTTTTTTTAGTCCAGAGCCTGTCTTAAATGAGACACAAGAAAACAAGTTTTTATTCCAAAGCACACCTAATGAAAAGAAACAAAGGGAAGATCTACTTTGAGATAGTTCCTTGTTTGTTTTGGTTTTTTTTTTTTTTTTTTTTTAATGCACAGAAATAGTTATTATAAAAAATAGTAACAGCCTAAGATATCCTTTTGAGAGCTGCTTTATCATTCCCTACTCTACCTATTGAAGGAGCTGAACCCAAATGCAAGTTTGTTCACCACAGCCAAGTGCTTTATCTATGGATTTTCTGAATGAGTGCAGGGCTTTGGTCTCATGAGATACCAACTGAGGCTGAGCCTAACTGATCAGAATAGCACTGTTGTTGTCACATGACAAATTTTATTTAACTGGCCCAAGTGAAAGAGAGAGATAAATAGGAAGCCTGCACATTTTTTGTAATCTTTTCTAGTTAAATTACATGAATCAAAAGCAAACTTTTACCAGAATTAAAAGGTTAAGCAAAAAATGAAGGAAATTAGTAAGTGATTGCATCACCGTAATAGAAAATGATGTTTTGTCTGAAAGCATGTAACTGTTTACAGCTTTTGACAAGGTTTTAACCCACCACATGTGTGCAAAGGAAATGAGGTAGATTTAGATTGAATTTAAGCCTCACAAAATTGCATGTGGTTGATGGGGATCAGAAATTTGTACTGTGACCAGACGTGTGCTTCCTGTGCTCCGCTAAAATTTGTGTCTGACCATACAAAGTGTTTGGTACATTGTAGGGTCAATATAAAACTGAACAGCTGACTGACTGCTGGAGAATGGCTTCAAAGGTCTACCAGTCAGAGGTGGTTCAAGAAGCTTCTGCTCTCTCAATTGCTTGTTACAAACTCTCAATTGGTTGACCAAAATAGCTGGGATTAGCACGTGCTGATAGTCCAGTGTGGATTCATGTCATGGAGAAAGCTGTGAGCTACAGAAAACTCTCCCAGCACTCTAGACAAGCTTTCAGGTTCTGCTAAGAAAGCCAGTGCAAGACAAACACCCTCCTCCCCAGTAACAGCTGCTACAAAGAGGCATGGTTTTCACAACAGCTGTACACAAAAACGTCAGATGAGGAAAAGGGAAAAAATTCTAAGATATAAAAATCAGCATTTGAGGGCACAGGAGTGACACATCATGTGAAAAATTTGGGTTTGATAAGCACATGAGAACTGAAGACAATATCTCCAAGGGCATAATTAAGAGGTTGTGAACATGACTGGAAGTCTTGTAAAACACAGCCAGAGATCCAATTTGTGGAAAATTGTCATCTCTGTGGAGAATGTATGAGGAAGCATGATTTACTTCATAACAGAGCTTTTGCAAGGGTTGTTTGGAGCAGAAACTTCTCCCAACCCCACTGGAACAAGGAAAAAACACAGCTTTCTGTACTCAAAGCCATAATGTACTGATAAACAGCTCTGCAATTATTTAGACAAGAGTTGAATCTTGACTGAAGACCCTGCACACTTTGGGGTTGAAGAAGAAAATATTCACAGGTATGGACCCATAAATCTTTCTCATGTCTAAAGCTGATGGTT
>WBNO01003598.1:0-16588 GCA_013400575.1 Peucedramus taeniatus | reverse complement strand
CTGAAACTTCCCTTCCCTTCCCCCTATTTAATGCAAATTACATTGTAATTAAAGGTGCTCATATACTGATATCCCCAGAGTAAATATTTAGGAAGGAGGACTGCATTTGCAGAGGTTTGCCATAGAATAAATATAATTTCCATCCAAAAAGAAAACAAATGGTAAAATATTTGTTTTTAATTCTTCACAAATCATTAAATAATTCTTAATGTGTCTTCTCAAAAGGTACTACTATCCTTCTAATGTTACTTTGGTCACTTAAATCAAGCTATACTCAGTAAACAGGATAGATCTACTGTTTCTGTCTGTCTGGTGTGTGAAGTCTGAAGAGATTTGTCCTGTTGCCTGAAGTCAACTAAATTATATTTTTTCATGACTCCTAAAGGAAAGCAAATCTAGTGGAACAACTTCTCATATTATAACTTCTTTTCTGTGAGACATCCTTGGGGAGATATTCCTTGAGGTGTCTGAATTAGGCTGTCCAAGGCACTCAACATGCTCCACACTGCTGATGTGCCCTCAGATCTCTCACCTTGTCAAGCACCAGTGATGCCCAGAGAGATGAGAATTAACCCATCATAACTTAGAAGTGCCATTGACAGGACTCTGACTGCACCAGCCTGCAAGCAGATATGAAGGGAAGGGTGAAAGCATGCAGCAAACTCTGCAAAGATTTCAGGAACTGGTTTTTCATACAATGTTTACTCCCCCAAATCACATGTAAAGGCCCAGACTCTTCTTTACCTTGAAATTTGTCTTTCAAATAAATCTGTATCACTTAAGAAACATCAGTACTACAAATCAAATCACTTTCAATTAAACATTTGTGCCAATCTTGCTTTAGCATGTTTCCCAGTCATGAAACAGACACCAGCCTTGCAGTGTTAGAATGTACAAAAATATTTTGAAAAATTAAAAAAACGAGAAAAGTCTGCTTTTAATGAGACTGGACATCAAATAGAAACACACAGCTATGTGTAGGGATGCATGCAGTGGAATCTGTTTTCTGAGAGACTGCCATAATGATAAGTGCCATCAGTTCTGTTATGTCTCTAATTTAGGCTGCTACTTTTGAGATTGCAGCCCTCCAGAAATGCTGTATCACAGAATTTAAAAGTAGAGGCTTATACACAGACTATTTTCAAGTAGTAATAGTAGATCAAACTAGGTCTTCATTTCAGCGTTTGAAAAACATACACACTGGCAGTGCCTAAATGGCACAGCAGAATGCAGAGCTGGTAGTAGAGCAGATGCTGCTACTTCTTATCCTTCAGCTATGCTTTTTAAAATTTTATTAGAACAAAATAAGCTCAGCTAAAAATAAGTGTTAATATGTCTGCATTAGTTAACAGCCTGCTAGGAATTCTAATTATTATTGAGTTTATCATGGANATCATGGAGTACTACAGTATGCCCTTTCTTTAAATTTCTAGAGACCACTTAAGATGCAGATTGTTAGCTGTATAAATATTTGTTGATATTTAAGATGCATAATTCATTTGTTTCCCCCAAAAGCTGTGTAGCCTTTTTTGAAATACTGTTCAAATTATGTTATTTTATTGAAAACTATGCTGCTTAGCCTGTTAGGGTTCTTGCAAGAGATGAAGAGTTGTGAATTATGGCAGATGAAGTTAAGTGAAGAGGGTAGAAAAATAGGATAGATGAAGAGTTGTGAATGTGGAGAAAAAGTTCTGATAATCCGTTTTAAAATTATTCTTGGATATTCACTTAAGCATTGTGACTTTATATTTTTAACCCAGCTTGTAAAAGACAGGACACAGATTTGTAATTGATTAAGATAAAAGTATAAGTTGCAATGATTATTCATCCCGAGTTTTTATCCATAAGACACAGCGGAATTCCTTATATTTTCACTTTTTCCTGTGAAGGTGCTGTAGGAATTCAGTGAGTTATTATTGGTCAGGATTAGATCAGAAACAAATAAATAATCCAAATTTCCATCTAATTCACAAGGCAGGCACTCTCTTTGGCTTATGTAGTTCAACATATTTCACAGAAAAAATATGGCCATTAGCTACTGTTGCCTTATAAATAACATTTCAATTAAAAGTCATATATAAATTAACATAACTGCAAATCACTCTAAGTATCTGTTATTTAATGCTTGAAGAGTTTTTCTTTTTCTTTCAGCCTGGATTCATCATTCTGCACTCAGTTTATAAAGATTAATTCAAAATACCACGAATATGTTGATTTTAATTTTATTCAAGCCCAATCACCCCTTTGACTAGTGCTACTTCCTTATTCTCCTAACCAGGTCATTTGTTGCTGAGCTGCAATCTTCACTTAGATCAGAGTCACTGCGCCCATGCCAGTATCATCTGGTTTTCTCATGGGGCTCTCTGTGGGTTAGCTTTCTCTCTTGCAGCTGGAAATATGTAAGATAAAGCCTGTGGGATAGAAAAAAAACCACAAAACCACCCTCCCCAGAACCCCCTCAAAGCTCCCCAGAATTTGTTCATGTACAGCAGCCGGTATTGTATTTCAATATCCTGTTTTGATATAAATGTTGCCTGCCAGAAACCTGTGTCTTTAATGTAGAAATGCTGGTCTAGCTCTGACTTCTTTGCTTATTTGATATATTTTCATGTGTTCTCTCTCTGATCACTGACCTCAGTACCCCTTTCCAGCTCAAAAAGTTATATTTTCATGTCTTTTCCATTTTGTCTGAAAAAAGCATCAAATCATGAACTTTTTAAAATATATATTTTAGCATATGCGTCCTCTGCAAGCAGAAACCTTGCAAAAGAATCCAAATCAAAATGGAAAAACATTTCCCTAAGCTGGGTAGAATTCTTGTTTATTAGCTCTTGGAGAGTACTGGGCTTTCTTCTCTTTTGAGTGAAGTTTCATTAACACTTTCTTGCTCCATATTAGTAAAATATGGACCTGATGACTTGCTGCTTTTATGATAAAATGGAAAATTCACCAAAGACAAAAATGGAATGTGACATGAGTAAGGATGATTTATCAAAGGGACAGAGAAAAGAAAAAATATCACCAAATATTCCTCTAATGAAACTTGTCAGTTCCTAATGAAAGGAGTTGAAGGAATTTCTGATTAAAAACTGTTTCCTCTATGAATGCACATGTGAACTCTTATTTAGGGGCATAAAGCTTCTCCTCTGAATCTCACTTTTATACTCCATGTTTAATTGCAGTGTGTTCAGACTCCTTACTATGATTCACCATCACTTAGTTGTTAGTTCTTCTTTTTATGCTGTTCAGTTTTAATCCCCCTCACTGAAATACTCATTCATTTGATCAATGGTTAGCTAGTATTTTTGTCACATTGCTGAGCTCTTAATTTTTCCTTCTTCATTTTTTCTTGTTTGTTTTTTCTTTTCCTTCTAGTCATCTGCAAACTTAAATTTTTTTCTCTACTTGGTATTTTAGCACACCAGGATATTCACAGCAGACATATGAAATTAATAAAGATACTGGTCTGGAGTATCTTACCACATTTTGACCAAAATGATATTGCAAAAAAGATGTAGAAGGGAGGGCTGTTTTTTCTAGCTTTGAATATCTTTAATTTATGTGAGGGGAGTTTCAATGAAACAAAGGAATATGTTTTTTCTTAAATAATTTCAGGTGCATTTTTTTTTGTATAAGACTGTGTGCTGGTTTATTACTATGTGGATATGATCACCTAATTATAAAGGCAAATGGAAGTTTACAACTTGGGAATCAAGTCTTCCTCAGACAGTTCTAAATGAATAGAAATTCTACATACATATTTATGGTAAAATTTTTCATTGAGTGCTTAATTCCCTTTTGTTCTATGAGAACCTGGATATAAAATGAAGAGATGTTACATTACACTTTCTTGCCTCTTGACATTTTTCAGGAAAAGCGATGTAAAAATTGAGTTGACCTTGCTTTAATACAGTACAAAAGTATGTGCTTGTCAAAGAAATAGTATTATTGTACTAATAGTCTCTTTCTCTTAAATTGCAGCCTATGTAGTATTTTGCCCTCATTCAGAACAATTGTGTACTGTAGTGTGCAACATGTAGAAAAACAAGAATTCAAGAAATTTAAATATTTTCCATATGCTCATATACATATAAATGTACAAAATTCCCAGTAAGAGCGTCTGATCTGCCTTAAAAAAGGTCAGCTGAACAATTTTAAGCTTTACTTTTCTAATGCACTAGCAATTTCAAAGTGCAACAAGATAACGGCTTCATGCATTCTGTTCTCAAAAGATTGTGTTTCCTCTGATATAGCAGTAGGCTGATATGGTAATGCTACTTCCAAAACTCAGGCTAGACCCTCTTCACATTACATCATGCCACATGGGCACAGCCTCTCAGGTGGCTCTAGTTTCTGGGTATTTGCATTGCATTCCTCAATTCGATGAGCGTCATACACTGTGAAGATCCCAGAGGTAGTCCAACAGGAATACATGACTTCTGGGTATTAATACAACAAAGGTAGCTGTGTGACCAAGCCCGTGGTCAAGTAAATGTGATCATTTTACTTGACAGTCTCACAAAAGATCTTTCATGCATGTTTATGAACTGCAGAGCTCAAACAATTAAGATAAATGTCATTTGAGAGAACTGATGGAGTTATTGAGCTGTCAGTATCAGCCACATAACCACCTTTCTCTAGGTGATGTGACCAACCCTAAGAAGCTCATAAAAAGAAAATGCATTTTAGCTGCTGATCAGAACTCGAAGTCTCTTGAAAATCCATATTAGTGCCTAAGTAATTAAGACTTATACCTTGTCCTTTCTTCATGAAATGGATTCCTCATAGGATTAATAGAAATATAAGGATTGGAATCTAGGAGAAATGAACACACTGGAGAGAAGAAAAACACTTCCCATCTAGCCTGGAAACAAGAACACACTAAATCCCACACAGTGAAAGAGATGTATACTTGAACACCTCCATACTAGCTCAGAATGGAACCTCAGCTAGTAAAGAGTGTGATGTGGTTTTGCATACTGTTCCTCAGCCAGGAATTATTTCCACAGCATAGTGACTTTTCCTGTAGGTAGCAGGTGGACCTTGCAATTGAGATCTCTTTCCTGCTCCTCTACTACCACCCCCTTTATTGCCCGTTAATCCTAATGAAATTTTCTACTCTTAGAAATCCAGCCTTAATATATTTTACTTATGTATGGCACGTTTATATATAGCACCTTTTTCTTAAGGTGCAGCTGCTGTTAGAAAGCAAAATATTTTTAGTAAACAAGGAAAGAACAGCAGCATAGATTATGCCATCCCACACATCAGTGGTGTCCCTGCTTAAGTGTTGAGTAGACCACTAATCTCACACTGAATATTGCAGAAACTGAGATTTAGAAAAGAAAAGCAGCATGGAAAAACTTTAAAAAAAAAAAAAAAAAAGAGAGAGTAGAATTCTCGCTGTAGAAAAAATACCATTGATCAGTAAAATCAAACAAAATAATAGCCATTTGAATGCCTAATGGGAGACCAGATAAATCAGACTGGACATTCAAGTGAAAACTTAATAGTGAGATAAACAGAATTATGTTATCAAGAGATTAAAGACAAGAATTGAGCTATATTTATTACCTAGCAGAATATCCAGAAACAACAGCTAGAACAGAAGAAGATTTTGTAAGAGAACAAAATTAGAGCATTTTTTAGGCTTTAAACACTAAAATATTATTTCATAGATTAGTTTAAATCAGAGGAGATCTCTTAAGCCAATTTTGTCCAATCTGCTCCTCAAAGCAGGGCCAACCTAAGCCAGATTTCTTGGAATGTTTTCCAGCTGGATTTTTAATTAAGAGATAGAGATTGCAAAACCTCTTTGTGTCACTTTATCCAATGTTTTGTTACTTTTCATAACATATAATCAGAATTTCCCATCCTGCAGCTCGGCCTTTGCCATTTTTTGTTCTGTTCTGTATTTCTGTGCCTGTTTTCATCCACATTATACTCTCTGACTAGACAGTTATAAACAACAGTAAGGTCTCCCTTTACCTTTCTGTTCTCCAGATTGAGGAAATCCATTTCTTACACTCTCACAACCAGATCCCAGCCTCTGTTATTGCATGGGATTATTCCCTCTCAATTCTAGGACTGTGTACTTTCTTTGTGGTGAAGTTCCTTTAAATCCATATCTCCAGCCTTTTGAGTACCCTCTTAATGACTGACCCTCTCCTGAGCTTATTGAGTGCTCCCCACACTGATCTGGCTTCATCCAAGATCTTGCTGAGATGCTGGTAATGGTCTGCCTGCCCAGACCATTAGCACTGACTTTAAGCAGAATTATCTTTAGGACTGATTCCTGAGAAACACCACTGGCAATCAGCAGACTTTTGGACTTCATTCTGTTGATCACAACTCCTTGACCCAACAATACCCATTTGTGTGAGGTTTATGTATCCTTCTGTTGCACCTGGTGCTGGCCAGTTCTACAGATGTCTCTAAACACGAGAGCATTAACCCAATATGACCTTCTAAGAAATACCTCTCTGTGGGTCTTAAGTTTTAGTGAACTGTTCAATAGACTTAATAAATAAATGGTTCCAAATCATGAAATGTGCAGAACTATTAAAATGAATCTAATAAAATGCTGGAGTAAGAAACATTCCGGTCTTCTTTGCTTATTTCAAGCTACAGTTGGTGTTTAGATTTGTTTTCTTCTTGCAGACTTCTGTGAAACCTATTTTGTTCTGTCCTTTCTTGCTATTGTACTACTGTGCAGTTAGCTCCTGACAAATCAAAGACCAGGGTATGAGTATTGCAAATCAGATTTGGAAAGTGTTTACTTCAGGGAAATTTGTACAGTTAATGTAGCATATTACATTCTAAGCAATGATTCACTCATTGTTCTCAACATGACAAAAGATGAAACTAAGGGCAATATTTTGATACACTACCATAAAAATACAAACCCTCTAAAGAAAAATTAATGGACTCTATTGTTTTATGTAAGAAATAAAAAGGCTGGTTGGCCATTTCACAACTGTCTAGTAGTATAACAGCAGCAAGTGGATCATTAGCTCAAGTATTGTAGTGTCATGATGGAGCAGGTACTTCTTTCCATAGTATCTGCTGCACAATCATGTCAAGTGGGATTTTTGGTATTTGCGGGTTGGTTGTCGGATTTTTTTGCCTTTTTTCTTTTTCCCAAGTAAGCAGATTGCTAGTATTGAAGTGAATTCAAATTTTCTCAGCATCATTGGCATGAATTATTTTCCTGCCATAAAAGTTTTGCTTCAGTTTCTTTTGGTAATATTTGTTGTTGTTTTTTATTAGCATGCCTAGGATAGAGGGATTAGAGATTATAAAAAGTCTTAGCTGGAGTGTCAAATAAGGAAGATTCTACATTGAGAACAGCTTTTCCAAGCTGCAGGCCAGATGGTAGCTTTGGGACTCAGAAGCTGAAAGAAGTAGCTGGAGTTATGTCAAGAGAAATAGTTAAAAAAATAGGAGAAGAAGGAAGCAAAAGAGATTGTCAAGTCAAATCAGCACAAGTAACTATTTGTGGTACCCTTTTATGTCTGAAAACTGTATTACTCACATAATAACCTAGCAAACAAATCTAAAGAAAGGAGGAACAAGGCAAAAATACAGAATACTTGTATACCCCTATACAAATAGAATTAATTCTATTCACCTGTGGCATATTGTCAACCCATGATGTCATAATGCAACTTTTGAATTAGAGATTGAGACTGCTACTTGTCCAAAGCTATGGGTTAGGAACTACATGGACACCCAAATGCCAAGACAGCACGATGATTGAGAAGCCAGTGTCTGCTACCTGTGCACCTGGAAACCTCATACCCTGATGTGACTGCCCCAGTCTGTAACCTGCACTGTACCACCCCCACTCTGGAACCAAGGCAAGGGCTGGTGCAGTTCTAGCTTCATATTTCAGAGCCATCTTAAAACATACTGAAGGATAATAAGGTGCTAAAATAAAAATAGCTTCCAGATTATGGAAGTTTTCTTTTTTCCAGACCTGAAATTTTCAACCCTACCAAGTTGAAGTTGACCAGGACTGCTCAGAGTAAAGTTCCTTGCTCAGATGTGCAACTTTAAGGGTAGGGTGATAGGTTTCCTACCTTCAGCAGCAGCTTACAGGAGTCAAAACATGACTGCTGTTAGTGTGCTGTGCTATCACAAAGAAAAAAGATACCTTGATCCCCTCATTTTTTACTGAAAGTGACAAAAAATACTGATATATACATATAGATATATACACACACACACAAGAATTTTACAGTCCAGGTCAGATCAATCCAAATCAGGTGTACAGCAAGCACTTTGAGTAGCAGGCATTGAAAGCAAAGGGGTAGCTGAACACCATTCAAAGATGAATATGTTGTTGCTGCCATGAATTGATCCCAAAACTAGTGATAACTATTTTTCATTCTTATAACATGTTCTTGCTGGAGGAGACATTCCAGAGTAACAAGTTCTACAGCAATTTATGGATTGAGAGAGAAGTGGAGTCTATAGGGCTTATTAAGTTACCTGTAGCTCTTAGCTAATTGTTTAACACTGGGTTTCTGCCTAAATTTGTGAGATGAAACAGGTTTACATAGCTAAGTTTTATATATATGATTTGTTTTGGATAACAAGAGAGTATAATTTACAGAGTAAAGGGGCTGGATTCTTTTCGTATATAGATATGTCAAATCTTTCCTATTTAGATAATATATTTCCTATATATAAAACTGGAAGGGGAAATTCCCTTATTGACAGATGATTGAGCATGACTAGCTGGAAGGGAGCAACAGAATGGATTTATGAGCAAGATTTTTAAAATTTTTTGAGAGAGTCTAACTGCTTCCATTCTCAAAAGACAAGAACTGTTGCATTTTGAAACAATTGGAAAACAGTTAGGCTTAGAAAGCAGAAAGAGGGGAAGAATTTCACAGCTGAAGAATGCAAAACCATACCTCTCTTTTCTGAAATTTGCTACAGGCAGAGAAATTCCCTGTATACACAGACAAGATGTGTTTAAAGAAAGAACTACCATTCTTGAATATTGGGTTTATGATGTGCTGGAGAGGTTGTGAAAGTCTTTAGAGAACATACTGGTATATTTGCTACCTAATAACTTCAACAAGCAATTAATGTCCTTTGAGGAGATATAGTAAAAATTCTCAATCAATTTATTTTATGATGGAGCTTAAGAGGTGGTTTCATCATGGTCTACAAGCACTTAAGTGAGGAAAGCCATCTGATGGTAACGACTTTTTAATTCACTGGAAAGTCATAATGAGTTGCAGTGCATAGAAGCTGATACTAGATAAACCAAGGCTAGAACTGAGGTACATAGACTAAGTAAAGATAATTAGGCATTGAAAAAGCCTTCTTGGATGCATGAGGATTCCTCACCACCTGAAGTCTAAAAGTTGAGGGTAGGTATCCTTTACTGGAGTTTGTGATAGTTCAAGCAGAAACCATAATCTTGATACAGGAATTAGTGCGTGAAGTTCTTTGTTATGTGCTTTTCCAGAAATCAGACAGGTATTTTACTGATCTGTTCTGACATCAAATCCACACAGACCAGGCAAATGTTGAATAATTATTTTTTATGTTATTCAGAAACTCCACAAATGTTTGCACATAATGGGATTGAAACAACAGTTTCATGTAAGCACATTGGTGTAAGACAAAACATACCAGAAAAAAGAGGGGACACATTTCCACCCTCCTGACCTTTTTTTCCAAAACAAATTTCTTGATAGTTATCCAGAACACTAGAATGAAGTTTGTTCTTGCAATGACTCTCCAAGCTGGAACAGAGATATATGAATCTTCACAATGCAGAGGATGAAAGATGGCAATAATCAGCATTTATTTTCCAGCCTCAATTTTTTTATTGCTGAGTTTAGTCCTGGACACTGGTGCAATGTCTTAGATTGCCATGTTTCCTTTTTCCAACTGAGGCAAAAAATGTTGTGATTGAAAACTCTTGATTTGAAGCAGAAAGTAATGATTGAGTTTCTTGTTACAAAGCCAGGATCAGTAATCAGGGTTTTTTTTTCTTTTTGTTTTCCTAATCTAGACAAATGTAAAAAAAAGAAAAATTAAAATACTCATGAGGTTAATGTTGGAAATGCTGGAGGAATATACAGTCTCAAACTAAGGACTGAATCAATGGCATTAAAAATCAGAAGATTTCCTTGCTTTTTATTTGCAGTGTTTGGGTGAAGGAGTGAAAGAGATGTTAGGTCTTTTCTTCCTACAGGAGTATTCACCAGAATCCCATCTAACCTTTCTGCTTAAGGATACAGTATAACTTTATTTCTTTCAGTTCAATAGATACATTAAAATTTTGCCCATTTAATTTTCTCACTCCTGATTTCTCTCAGAAGGTAGAGAGAGTTTAGATACTTGTCAGCACATAATAAAAAAAGCAATCTTTAGGCTCATTCTGTTGATAAAGGAACTGATATACCTCAGTTTTTACACATGCTATATAAAATTTTAAAGGACTCTGCCTTTCTTAGCAATTGAATGCTAATTAAAGGTATTGATTCCACTTAATGAGTTGCAAACAGTTTTAAAAAGGTCAGACCTGAAGTGTGTTATGTGGGAATATATAGAACTTTCAATATTTTTATTTCATTGCTATTTAAGTATGCACCTGAAGAGCATTTGATGAAATGTCAGAGAGCAATGAATAACACTAATGTTTTCCAGCTACTACGAAAATGAGTTGGATTAGAGCTGACAAGTGTTCTCTGTTATTTGGCCACCATTGCACGTTGTACATCCTCAGCTTTTCAATGTATGTTAAAAGGGGTTGAGCTGGAGAACCTGGGCTCATTTAGCATTTCTCCTTCTCCAGCAGTGGCTGCAAGCAGACTGCAGGAAAAAAGAATGAACTGAACATACAAATTTGATGCTTACACCTATTACTTTCTCATCCTCTAACCATCTTCAGGTGAGGGAATTTCCTGAATCACTGTAGTTTAGCTGCTATCTAATAAATCACAAAAGATGTTTTTCCAAACGTTTCTTTAAAGACCATTTTTGTTATTTCTTGAAGATATGTACAGAAGAAACAATTTTTTTGTCTTGTGTAGGTTTTGATGTAAGAGCATTTGACAATAAATACAATTATGAACAGTCTAAATGCAAAACAGTATGCAAAAGGAGTAGAAAGAACTCACATGTGTTTAAAAGGGTTGAACCAACATGGTTATGAAAAACATGGAGAGGAAAATCTCCCTGGGAGTTAAAGAGATATGAAAGTTCTCACTGAAAATATTTATTAGGAATTTTTACGTATATCTGCTACTTAAAAGTGTATATTTTTCTGGCCTATTATGAGACCTTTCAAAAAAACTGCCAAAGATCAAGTGCCCTAAGTGTCTATTCATCAGTCGTTTTTAAATATGACAAGAAAAATGTATTTTATTTATTTAGCTGTATATTTTTATCAAGAACTCAGTTGCAGTGAGCTCTAGCTCCTTGCTTTTCTCAAATATTGTGAGAAAGTTCAACTTCAGTGACACAGTTCTGTATGTTCAGCTTGGCAGATGATACTGGGAAATGCCCCATGCACATTCTGGAAGATTTTGGACACAGCAGAGATAGGATTTTCCTATCTGATTTTAAACAGCTACTATCTGAGCTAGTTAACCAGACTCCAGTTATAATCAAAAAATGAGAAACAAGGGGTTTTAGGGGGGAAAAACATGTCATCTTGAAGAAGAGGTCTAAAAGAGACAGATGTCTCATAATGTAGCAGTGCACTCTTCCTGACAGGAAGGGGAGCCTAGGGTGACTGGCTCAGATGCAGATGTCTAACTTAGGTGTGATGAATCTCTCTCTAGGGTTTCTCCTGTCCCTCCTTGTTAACTGTAGAAATAATCCTTCTTCAGATTGAAAACTTTGGAAATAAGTCTTGTAGGAAGCCAAATATCTTTGTGGCTTTAAAGCATTATAAAACTTTTGCCATTTCAAGCATTTGTGAGCAGTGACTAAAGAATGTTTGAGCTGGAAGCCAGCAGTGCTGTGTACTTTTGCACTGTTGTCCTACTCAGGTATCCTGAGCTCTTTCTCATGCCTTGAATATAATTACATTTTGTAGTAACACTTTTCTTCTTTTCTCTTTTTCAATGCTTGGGTTGTTAAAAAACAAAAATATGCCCAGAGACAGATGTAAAATTGCTGATCAAATCACTTCATTCCAGTTTCCACTGTGCTCATAGGCATCCTTCTCCTTCTACTGATATTTTCAAATACCTAAAATCAAAATTTTCATGTTGCCATTTCTTCTAAGTTAAAACTTGGTGTCTTGGACCAAGTTTGATACAAATATAAACTCCAGGTCTATCTACAAAAATATAATACAGAAAGTAACAACAAAAATGTTATTATGAGCTGTAGGACTTTGGATTTCATTTTGTAAATATGTAGCACCTAAGAAGCTTGCTTTCTTTGCAGTATGACTGACAGATTTCTAACTACTGTAAACCAAAAACTAGCTGCCATTAAATAAATTTTATTAATGAATTGGTGTTAACTGACACTAGCAGTGCCAGTTAGCAATACATAAATGAATCATTACAGTGACCAGATATGTCACCACATGCAGTTTGTCAGTCTCTCTCTTTCCATAAAATCTATACAACATCCACATGTATATCTGAGCTGCCGACAAGGAGCTCAAGACTTTCTGTTTAAATCACAGATGAATCCTGGAAAGAAATACAGGACTCATCACATTATGAGATAACAGAATTTGAACTGTCTTAGCAGTGCTGGCTTCATGAGCATTTTACCATATTCTATGAAACTCCAAGGAGAAAATCGATTTTCACTTAAAGAAATAAAAACACAGTGAAGGGGTTTCAGAGGGTACAAGTGTGTTGCTCTTCATCCTTCCGAAGATCACACTTCTTTGGATATTCAAGTGAATGTGTGAATGCAAGTAGGTGCTTCTTCTGTAGAGTTGTCCTCTCCTTTTTTTTTTTTCTGTAGTTTTCATCAGAACTTATCTTCCATGTAGTGTTAACTCAAGGAGCATTATCTTTAACCTGGGCTTTGATCAGATATAGAGATCTCTAAAAATGGACTACCTAAAGAAGTAGGTGGAGCATGGTTTGACATTTCAGTGTAGGGGTGCTGAAAAAGGTGATGCAGTGATGGTTCAAGTGCTGAGTGCTGCTTTACACAGCTACCCTGCTGTTAAAGTGGTATTTTGCAAAATAATTGTAAGAACTTGATAGGAATGGATGCTACTCTGAAAAAATCAGTGAAAATGCCAGCAAGAGACCAATTTTATGCTGTCTGTATGTTTGAAGTAGGTGTTTATTTGCAAGAGAATTGACTGACAATTAGTCATAAAAAAGATCTTCTTTGGGGGACAGTCAGAAAAGCTAGCAAAATTTAGTCTTTTAATCTGGATCACTCTCTGGGGGATCCCTTCCCTGAACTGACTATAATGGAAGCCTGGGGAAATTAGTCTTAAGTTGTCCATTACTTGAGTTAGCCTTTGTGAATATCCCTCTGTGAGATATATCAAAGTAATATGTGTAAATGCCTAATATATTCTTTAAACTGACTGCTCCTTCACATCACACTTAAAGTAATACAAAGGCAAAATGGATGTAAATATAAATTAGTTTTGAAGTACACAGAATATTCCCTTTGTCGGCCACAAAATCTGAAGAGGAATCAAAGTGTGGGTGACCTGCCTCCCTGAGGTAACTTGAATGACAACAGATAGTTGTGTGGAAGGAGGCACTTCAAGGCCAGATTTTCATTTCATCGCATTACTTCAAGGCCAGATTTTCATTTCATTGCATTACATCTTTCATGCCATGCTCCTAGTCTATCTTCCTTTTATCCATCTCCTGTGTGTGTGATTTATTAGCAAGATGGATTGGACAAATCAGGGGCCTGAGAAGGTGCAGTAGATATATACAAACACTCATTTTTGAACAAGAGAGTGTTCGGCCGTTCCAGAGGTATTGCAGGGTACATCCCAGCCATTTACATGATGGTGTGTAATCTGATGCAAGACATCTGAGGTGTGTCCTTTAGGAACTGGCATGTTCTTTGGAATCTGACATGAGATGCTTTACCCATTTATGTAAGGGGTGGAGGCCATTCATTATATATCTGGCAGAGGCCAGTATTCTGTGGCAACTGGGCTGAGTCAACTGAACTGTCCTTTAGACTCTCTGAAGTCATATGTTGTTGACTTTCTAATTTAATCCATAGAATTTACATTTCCTGACTCTAAATTGACTTACACTCAAAATCACGTTTCCAAGCAGCCACATATCATAGCAAACCATAGAACCATATAGAATCATAGAATGGTTTGGTTGAAAGGGACCTTGAAGGTCATCTAGTTCCAGCCTCGCTGCCGTGTTTCTTTTAGCAATGATATCACAATGCAGATGTATCTTTCTTCACAGAAAGAAAGCTCTAGCTTCTATTCTTGTCCATGTGTCAAAACATCTTCAGTACTGCAGTGTAAATCCTGAGAATGCAGTGCAAAATAATCAATAAACACGTTCCATGAAACAAATATTTAGGTTTCTTATAGCTATATTGCTGCAACTATTGAAATTCATGGCAAAGGAGGATTTTATTGCTTAGTTATGACTCAAAAATTACTTTTGCCCCATCAGATTCCAGTTGGCTACATTAGTTTTTACTTTAGGCTGTTGGTACAAATCACCACTTTCTCTGAAGGTCAAAGGTACTATTTTAGGAGGGTGGATTTGTATTATTTTGCAACTGATTGTCACAGATAATGGAAAATGGCAACTGGTTTTGTTCTCAGTGAGATGTGTCTGTAAGTAATTGTTAAGAAAGACTACAACTTTGTATGTCTGATTGTCTCTTCTTTTAAAACTATAAATAAAAACTGAGAGCAATTAGGGCTACAGGACAATCTGGATGTAATTTGTGTTCAATGCCTAACACAGTAGGACTCTAATTCAAATGGTGTTATATGCCATGATATGATATTTCCACAGTTCTGTGATTCCCAGATTTGAGCCAGAAAAAGCTCAAATGCTATAAAAAGTTATTTCTAACAAAGTGGATTTCTAGAAATGTTTGAATTACATGAATCTATTCTTTTGCGATATATGGCACAGGTCCCCACATGCAAGGCTTTCCCAAAGCTCTGGCAAACATGTTTTGACATATCTTCATCCCAAGAAAAATCCTATCTGCAATAAGGCTGGCCCAGCTATAAAATATATCATAAATACAAGGTCTAAGAGACAAAAGTAATGCATTCAAAAGTTAATTCTTTTGAAAAAAAAGATTTTAAAATGGCAAGAAATGTAAAATATAAAGAGGTAAAGAGGTAGAACACCCTCCAGCAACAGTGGAAACACTAACAAGGATTATTTATCATAAATAAAAGACATTGAAAATGGCATGGCAAAGCACAATAGCCCCTAGTTGTGCAGGGACTGGGTTACCCAATTATGCAATTCATATTGGAGACAAATGGTGTCTTATAAAGCTCATGACATGGTTAATGCTCAGTTCTGAACTGCAAACTGCCTGAAGTTTTTTAATTAGAAGTGCAGCTGTGTAAATTAGATGCCGCATATAGTACTTACACTTTCTAGTAGTACAACTGAGGAAAAATACCTGCAAAAAGTAAGATTGTCTGTGTTTAACACAGACAGTTAAACCAGCTTATAACATGTGTGGCCTCCAATTTATCTTCAGCTTAAAAGGTAGAATAAAAACAAAAGCAAAACAACCCAAAATCTTTCAGACATTCTTTCATGTTTAACTATTCTCCAATTACTTTCTTTATTCACTCAGCATTCAGATTACTTAATACTCTTCATAGCTTGATTAGGTAATTTTTATACAATCATATAAAGCAAACAATAACACTTCAAGGTTGGTTGATCTGTTATTTTGGTCCAGTAGTGAAACTGTGCATTTACATCTTTCTTCAAACTCTCACTTTCTCACCAGAAAGATAAAACACTTTCAATAAGTCATTTGGGATTGCCAAAACCTGTGTTTGTTGTGACTAATTTCTGCAAGCTCAGAAGCAGGTCAGTTAGCTCAGCTGCTTTAGAAAGCTTCAGGTGTTCCGACATACAGGATGAGGTATATTCCTAATGTCCCATTTTTTCCCATCAGGTTTGTCTCCAGTTATTACCCTGATTCCTGCTCCTCAGTGCCACCATGTGTGTACTCCATGATGCTGTGTTACAGTCTGGGATGGCTGTCCACTAATGACAACACCTTGCAGCAGCTGCAGCCATCACCATAAAATACCCAAAAAAACCAAACAAACCAAACAATCTAACAGTTACTCTACTTAGGACTTTTCTTGATGAGTAGCACAGATGTCGTGTTAGACATGTCATTCTGCTTCTCCAGAGAAGGGCAAGAGAGCTGCTGAAGGGTCTGGAGCACAGGTCTTATAAAAAGTGGCTGTGGAAGCTGGGGGGGTTTAGTCTCAAGAAAAGGAGGCTCAGGGGCCTTCTCACTCTCTACAAGTACTTGGAAGTAGGTTGCAGCAAGGTGGGGGTTGATTACCCAAGTGACAAGCAATAAGACAGGAGGAAGTGGTCCCAGGTTGTGCTGGGGGAGGTTTAGATTGGATATT
>WBNO01003585.1:0-44341 GCA_013400575.1 Peucedramus taeniatus | reverse complement strand
TATTATTATTTAGGATTATAATATAATTATATTATATTATTGACAATGCCACAATGCCAGAGCTGTAGGCAAACATCATCTCAGATTCAGCTTTCAGATTCTCATAGAAGTCTCCAGAAGCTCTATAAATCTTACACTGATTAACATTTGTCAGTTACCGATTATCAAATCCCTTAAAGCAGAAAGCTTGCTCTTAAACTAATGTCAAAATCTGACTTAAAATAAAGTAGAAAAAAAAATTGTTACCCTACTGGGTTTTATTTTACTTGATGCAAGGGTTAAATCTCAGTTAACAATTATGTTGCTGTGGTTTAATAGCCATAATATCACTTATGGGGAAAAAAATACTCTATGAGAGCAAAAGGTTAATGAAAAATGCCTAATATAATTTTTAAAAGCATAAAAATATAGTAATGGGAAGGGTTAAAAACATGCTAAAAGAAACTTGAATTTGCCTTCAGAATGAGACATTTGAAGGGGACAGTGAAAAAGACTGAAATGAACTGCAAAAGAAATAAAGGAACATGGAGGAAATACATAACTAAATGATAAGAAGAAAATTTTTGTGTACCGTTTCTAGCACTTAGTATACTAGGAAAACAAGAATGAACTTTAGCCAGCTTAGGAATTCCTTATTTACATCACAGAGCAAGGGCAGCAGTTCTGTTGGTTTCAGAGATGTGATCTGAAAAAATGTTTGTGTCTTTCTGTATGCTTTATCTTTTAGAGTATTCACTTGATAGTTGCTCATTGTTGTAAAGTGTGAAATAAGTCATGAGACTTATAGCATTTACTATTATAATGAAATCAGCAAATTTCCAATCTACCGTATAATGGCTTTACTCTGGTAAACTTTCTTTCCTGTTAAGATTTATCTATTTATGAAAAAAAAAAAAGTAGATACATTACTTTGGCTGATGATTCCAATGTATGAATGCATCACTTCCTTTAGTATTTCTAACATAATTTCTGAAGACAATTTTTTTTTCAGTGAGTATTGCATACCTGTCCTTCTGGGACACTGTAGTTTTACTTTAATAATACACATGTTTCATTTGTACTTTTTGTTAATATTGTGTGGGGCCCAGATGTAGATGGCAAATGTGGCTAAATAGCCTCCCTATGGAAGTAAATAGATAGGATTAATCATCAGGTAGAAGTCCCTTCAGGAGACATATAAGAAGAAACCCTTTCTGTCTATTGAGCATGTCCTGACAGATGTCTCAGCAACACTCTTCACTCTGAGACATGAGGAAAAGATCAAGTTTCTGTCAAATTGCTCAAATGAAATATCACATTAAGTCAGTTTTATTTATAACACACAGAAGGGTCCACAAAAAACATCGTCCACATAAGATTCCATGGAGTTAAACTGCTGTATCTTTTAAACAAATTTGGACCAACAGAACAATTATTTATCAGATAAATGCCGGCTTGCTATGGTACTGGTGCTTCTTGTTCACTACTGTAAAGTTCAAAACTAGGTTTACAATATTGTCAAGCAACAAAAAAATTTAGGTGAGGCTGTGTCATATACACTTTCCCAGAATGAAACATATTCACACTTACAAGTTTATGCTCTTTCACACTATCTAGGGTACTCTATCCCTGTTCTATTACAAAATGTTATGGAGCTTTACATATCCAAACAAAGTATTTTGAGGTCAAGTAGAAAAGTAGCTATTCAATACTTAATGGTTGTGTTTAGGTTAAGTTATGAGTAGCTAGTGAGTTATGTTCACTGAATTTTTGGATAGTGGGACTTCCATTACACTTGAGAAACCCTCTAATTTAATGTAATTGCTGTAGATTCTGAGGTGGAAAGAAACTTGCATAAACATTTTAACTAGCTTTCCAAAAATTGGCTTGATTCCTTAGTTGCTGTCTTGCACAGCTTCATGTGTTATACACTTGTCTGGGGAACAAGCTTCGTTAAGTTCCACATTCCGTACTTCATCTACTGTATTACATGCATTAGCAGCTCCATAACGCTCTGTGTATTTTATCTGGCAGTGCTTTAAGTTTAGATTATGTTACACTTTAAAAATTTTGCTAGTCAGAATGGGGCTTTATATAACTCAATTGTGATTTATTGTCCAAAGGTCTCTCAAATGCGTGACAAATTACATGGATATCTTCCAAAAGTCCCCATTTTAATATGCTTTCTTACTGCTCAGAAGGACATTTATACTGATTTATGTTTTCAGCACTGTCTGGAAGAGTATGTTGCATTTTTTTAGGAGTAACACCTAAGCATTTCGCACTTCCTACAGGTTTGTAAGATCCAGGGCCATAGAATAGGGAGGCACTTGTTCTGTTTATTATATGGCAGAAAAAGGAAAAGAAGAATAAGCTAACACTTGCTTGAAGTGGCACCAGATGCCATACATTCTTCTCTGAGTTGTTGATATACCCTTCACTGAGTTATTGAAGGAGGTCTTCAGCATACAAAAAAACAACTGGTGACTCACCAGGACAAGAGTCCATCCTGGTCCCATCCTTAGCATCATTTTTCCAAGTAAAGCTCTGAGAAATTAGGAGATCTGATAAATTGCTCCACAACATTTCTTTTCTTTGATGTATTTTCCCAATCTCTGCCCTAGTAAGAAGATACCTGATGTCACCTGGCAAAATGCAGTCACTGTCAAGCCATTGTAAATTTGGTCTTGTCCTGGACCATGAAGCACAGGCTATCTCCTGCATGGTTACCTGTTTTTTGGCTGACCAGATATGTGTCCAGTTGTGTGGTCAGAGTACTGGTATGTGTGTTTGCCTCTGTAGCTCCCTGCATGTGTTGTCATTGCACAGCACCGTAACATATTTGTTGACTTTATCCTTAGATCAGACAGTGGCTATGCCATTAATGCCTCCACTGTGGCAGTATAAACTTTTCAAGGTAAAATGATGTATATCACTGATTAAGGGATGCTTTAATTTGCTCAGAGTTCATGACTGGAAATCTACACATGCAGTGCAAGTTCTGGATCTGGACACAGAGATTATTTTAATATACATATAAATCAAATTCACAACTACATTTCCCCACAGTTTGAAATGCTGGCTCCTTGAAATCAGAGGGAGTTTTGTCTTTTTACATTACATTACAAATATTTGTAATGAAATCTTGGTCCAAAGTCCTTTGTTATAAGCTTAATCACATGCTTAAGTACTTTGCTGAGTTAAAGAATGTTTCAAACAACTGTTGAAATGGTTTTACTGATCAGTTTTTATATATATATATATATATATATATATAAATATAAAATACAGTTAAGTACTATTCATTTGAATTTTTAATGGTCAAATCTTTATGGAAAGCATAAAGAAATTAACAGGAGAGTTTCCTAACAATATGAGGTTCTAAGTTCAACAAGTCAGACATTAAAAAACAACTGACATATGTTGTGGACCTGTGCATTCACATAACAATCCTGATTTCTTTTTTAAGAACCTTTATGTTTTATGTCAAACTATTATATGTTATGAAAATGAACCACATACATAAGTTAAACGTCAAGGGGCATTTATATACACAGCTTGAATGTAGCACATCCTAAAAGCAACACAGAGCAACATATTAAAAAGTTATCTGATTGCTGATGCATTAAGTTACTTCAGACCTAAATTGCAAGAGGAAACAAAGTGACTCAACACCAAAATGATCATTAAGGGGCACACACATAGAGGAGAAAAGGGGAAGAAGAAATACTTTGTTTTATGCAGGTATTTAGTACCCAATAAAACTGCAGCTCATTTGTAATAGTTTTTCTTACTGGTATTTGTAAAGAGCAGCAAACCAGAATTACCAGCATCTAGCCCTAGAAACTTTGCCTTACAAGTTTTAAAATTTATTAAAATCTTCTGGCAAACTCATGATGTATTTTACCATTAACTCATCCAGACAGCAAATACCTGACCTCTCAGTTTTTTAACTAATTATCAGGTCAAATCAACTGCAAGAATTAAGAATATTTAATACTCAAGAGTGCAAATCAGCACTGTCCACACTAGTGATAATAATCTCCTCATGTAAAACCTTCCTCGATATTTCACCAGTAATGGTTGAACAGCCTCATTTATGCACCAACTCTTTTAGAAAATGTGCCCTAACATGTCCCAAGGTGCATATACAAAATGCAATAACTTGCACAGAAATAATGCCCTACAGTATAATAATATACAGGCACAGGAAAAAATTGATGGTATGTAAAAATCGCTCAAACACTGAAATGAATACTGATGCCAAATTTTTTTTAGATATGGGTTTATACACTGAAGATCTACTCACCTAATATTTCTAAGAATTCAGAATATACCCTGTAGGGAACATCTAAAGACAGTAGATCCTAAATCAGACAGATAAATTGAAAAAAATGTCCCTCCCAGTTCTGGTTTCCACACATGCTTGCCAGGAAGTTATGTGACACACTAGCAGGGAATATTCCATAGGGCCCAAGGTTTTGCCTAAACAGATATATGATATATGTGGAATGATCAGTGGAATAATTTTACCACATGGAAATGTCTTATTGGCTGCCAGTTTTTATTTTCTGTACCATTCTTTAGCTTCATTTTTTTCATCACTTGATGGCTTAGAAATTTTGTATTGTTCACTTCAGTGACAGGCATTTTACTACAAAATATTTCCATTTCTGGAGAAAAAGCAAGATTATTGCAAGGGGAAAATTGAAAATGCAGTACTTCATTTTCCGTCTGCAGTAGCCTTTGAGGGTCAAACATCCTAGCATTGTTGACCCAGCAGTCAAAACTGAAAACACCACTTTCAGTTTTTGTGGGGTTTGATGCTCTTTTCAGAGTAGAAGGAAAATGCACCTGACAGGTAACTACACCATCACTGCAAGAATACAAAGTTTCATTTCAGACATATAGTAATAATAAAATAATATATATGAAATTAAAACCACACTCATTCACAACTAGAAGCTTTTCTAGACTTTCTACCTGTCATACAAATACATTTTACTGACCAATAGTGAGAGTTATGGCCCATGCCCTCTACTCTCAACCCTGCAGATGTTACATCAGAACCTAGTCCTGTCTCTTGGCCTATCTTTTGTCTTATTTTGTAAACATTTCTAAGTGAATTCTCCATACCTTGGAATGTCATGTCAAACTCTTATTTGGGTGGATAAATGCCAAAGTCAGATAAAGATCCTTGTCACACAGGTGACTTCAATTCTATTTCCATTTCAAAAGGCAGTTTCACTGCAGAAGTTTTCTACTTACGTTTCAGAAAAATTATACTGTTTTTCTCTTGTGAACTTCTTTGTTGACTTTTTGTGTAGATTTCAAAAACAAAAAAGGAAGTGTAAGTTAAAAAAATATTAAACACAAGAAAAAAGAACATTTCTGAAAGGATTAGTATACATGATAATTAATAATATACACATGCATGTGATTTATGTAATTTAACATTTGTCTGTATTATATATAAAACATTCCTTGAAAGACAATTTGAAATTACTGGGGGGTGTTGTGGTTTTTTATTTCATAAATACAGACATGCTATTTCTGAGATGTAGAGATAGAAAATCTGCTATTGATTATATAGGACTTTAGGTTAATGAGGTATTTGGTACAAGGTTTTTAAATTAATCGTAGTCCAACTGCTAATCTACTAAAGCAGTATTTCATTCATCCTACTCATCTCTAGACTAAATCTTCTATTTTCAATTCACAGGTAGTACAGCACTACATTATTCTAACATTAGAGACAGCAATTTAAGGAGACCTATCTTTCAACTGATGCTTCACTTCACACCTTGATAGAATTAGGCCCATAGGTTCTCTTAATTTTATGAAGCTATGGGATCCACCAGGATCAGCTGCCACACTAGAAGCAACGTGAATTGTCAGAGCTTTTAGCGCAAGCTGATGCCGCCCTGCGGTCGCGGGAGGAGGGGGTGATGCTGGTCGCCGGCGAGCTCCAACCCCTTTTCCCCTTGGCGCACGTCACAAGCGGCCACTCCCTGCCTCAGCCATCATCAGGCAAAGGGTAGCGGTTCGGCTGCAAGCCAGGGTCCGGTACCAACAGAAGCGGCCGATAATCTTGGACCCATGTTGACGGATCGAGGCAAAGGAAAAAAGGAATGACTCTCTGCATGCATCTCTGAGCTGTTTTTATTTCTTCCCCACAAAGGGAGAGATGCAGGTGCCGCGGCGGAGCAGCTGGAAGGCAGGGGCAGAGGCAAAAAGAGCGCAAAACAGTGAAAAACGGCAGCCTTTAAAGGGGGGCTGTCTCCCGGGAGGAGACAGCCTGACAACAAATCAGAGGCTAGATAGGAGGGATATGGGGGGATATATGTAAACATAAAACCAAGACGGAAGGAGAAGGGAAGAGTGCATACCAATAAGTGAAGGGAAATATCATAACTGACAACGAAACTTCTGGATTAATGGGTGTAGCAATTAATGACAGACAAGCTGCAGGGGCAGGATTTGGAGGATGGACAGGGAAGGATCTGGAAACACCAGGAAACAACTTTACGGAGAAATTATTAGGAAAACTGAACAGGGGTGAATAGGAACAAACCATTACAACATTTTAAACAATTTCTTAAACAGATAAACTTCAAAATCCCACTGCCACACAAGCAATAACCCAAGAGAAGAAAACCTACTGATTTCCAAAGTAAATAGTGCCCACAGGCAGTATAGAGTGTCAGCTAGGAGGCTGGATTTCAAACAGCCTCCAGATTGTGCTGGTAGGCCATTCTGAGAGAAGAGTATCAACCCTGACCTTTCCAGAGTGATAGAAATGTTCTGGGGATCCATCATAAATAAGGATAAAGTCAACAGTGTGAAGACTCCACTTGAGAACTGATTAGGCTGCTAGCCTCAAGAAACCAAGTGATCAGTTCACTGAACTGTCCTGTCTGAGGTCTCAGCAGTATTTGGATAAACTGGACACCCTTGTTTTGGGTTCCTAAGCAAAACACTTAGGAAGCTATAGTCTGCAGGGTCTGCAGCTACTTAACCGCAGGAGAGGATTTCAGAGGGATGCAAAACCCCTATCCTTTCACTGGTTTTGTGTTTGGAGAGTGTATAGAATAAAGGCTGTGGAGTATTAGCACTGAAGTGAATGGGACTCCATAAATTCTATACAAAATTATTAACTAACTCAGGGTTTAAAAATTTTGAAAAGCTGTAAGCTGTCATCTATTTTTTATTACATAAAGTGCACCAATGAATGCAATAATTTGAAAACAAATTACAAATTCGTCTTTTGTAATAAAAAGACACACTGGAGGAAAACAAAAAAAATAATTAAGGAAAATTTTGGTTTCTAAAGCAGAGTTATACTTCCAATTGCATATTTTAAGTATTAAGTGAAAACAAATGAACCCAAAAAACCAGCAGCTCCTCATTAGAAATCCCTTCCTGTCTCAATTACTCAGTTGCTCTGTTCTGCCCAAATTTTCCTTTCTCTCATAATTATTTTTTCACCACAAAGAAAGTATTAATTCTCAATGTAAAAGCAAAAATTCACACAGGAAAAGTTTGTCCTTATATTAAAAATTAACTTTATTTGCTAAGAACTACTTCCTATATACTTTCAGACATATACCATGAACACGATACCTCAAGAAGGGCAAGAACAAGTTCTGTTCCTCACATTTTTTGGCCAAGTTTGAAAAGCAACTTTCTCCATACAGGTGGCTTGAAGCCTTCAACATATTGCATCTGTTATCTTTGATATGCTTAGCACAGACTCCTGTGGAGACATTTTCTTAATTATGAGTCAGAGAAGCTCTTGGAATCCCAACTGTCTCTTTTACTTTATCTAAACTGATGGGCTCATTTGTCCTAAATACTTCACTTTGCAACCCTCAGAGTCATCCTCTAGCAGTATACTATAACAAGTGTCACTCTTTCCCTACTAATATCCAATTAGGCAGTCATCCATCTTTTGCTATTGCCTTCTCTAATCAGAAAGTCATATGCAGAGATGGAAAAGAACTATTTTATCCATCTCCTGTCAATGTAGATTCATTCCCTAGAGTATATTTTGTAGCGTTATGTTTATTTAACTTAGATTATTACAGATTTTTCAAAATAAAGTTCAAGCCAAATTATATGAACAGCTTGGATTACACCATTTGGGAGTTATATGATCAGTAACCAATGCCAAGAGAATCAATAGACAGGAAATGACATTTAAATGTGAGCAGAGAAATAAACATGCCTTTTACTCTACAACCAATACAATTCATAGAACTAAATATTAGTTAAAAAGATTCTAGTGGAAGTCTAATGGTTCTTTAGAAAAATTGGATCTATGTATTCCTGGCAAGGAAGCAGGAAGCAAAACAGAGATGGTCATCATAGGCCAGATGTTTTATATTATCTATAAATTTGCACCACTAAATATTTGACTTTTTCTTTAAAGCATCAGTGACAGTGTGAAATAGCTGACCTTTTCAATAAAAAGAGCCCAGCTTTGTCCAGGGGAAGTATATGCACCTAGCCTCAACCTGCTCAGTGGGTGTGACCAAGTCCAGAAGCCTGTGCAGTGCCTGGGCAGTCAGTGGAGGCTCCCAGTAATGCCAGTGAGTCCTGGCTACCATATTAGTCATTGTGATGTACTCACTCACCAACAGGGATTTGGGATGAGACCATCAAACTTACTTCATATGTCACTGAGCAGTAGTCAGATGGGAACACTAGGTTATTCCTGGCTCATGGTGACAGCTCTTGATGCTTTCCTGATGCCTCTGGACCCATGTTCCTGGGTTATTCCTGCTCTATCTTCTCTCACCATGAGTGCACAAAGCACATATCACTGCAAATAAAAGAGGGAGAAGAAGCAGCAGGAATCCAGGTCAAGTGATCTCTTAGCAGGGGACACAAACAGCCTTGTCAATACTGTCTCTTTTGGTGTAAAGAAGGTCACAGAAGTGAGAACTGCTGTCCAGAAAAAATGAAAAAGACTATAGGGAGAAACAAATAAACAGATCAAGAGTGATGACACAGGCAGGTCTTCAGCTTTCTGAACACCCTAACACAAAGATGTGACTACATCAAAATGTAGCCACTGGACGAAGTATAGACATGACATAGGTGGATTTATAGGATTTCTGTCTCTAAATTAACATGCAAGTTGATGACATTTCCACTTAGCCTTGCCTGTAGAAATAAAAGCTCTAATTAAATAATAAAAATTGATATCCTAGAAGTTTAATTAAAAAAATCATAGTTATGCCAACACTTTCTACTTGGCTTTTTATAGAAGCAATGAAATAAATACAACATAAAGTCCTTAAAGAGAAACTGCGTTTTCTGCTGATGAAAATCATTAGCTTTACACTCTGTCTTCATTTATAATAAGGTCAAACTGCAGTAAACTGATGAAGAAAACTTCTTACAAAAAGGAATAGGCTAAACCAACAGCCTGTGTGTAAGAAATAGTCACTCTCATAACCCTCAATCTCAGTGAGCACACCTACATTAGTAAATTAAATAACTCAAGCAACTGTGCACAAAAACATGGATTCCATTGTCTAAATAGCTATCACTGACACTGGAAAGTTATTCTCTCTGTGATTTCCCTCACATCATCTGGAAACACTGGAATAACTAGCACAGATGGTGAGGGCACCATCCCTGTAAACATTCTATGTCAGGCTGAATAGGGCTTCGAAAAACCTGGTCTAGTTAAAAATGACCCTGCTTATGGCAAGGGGGCTAGACTAGAAGGCCTTTAAATATCTCTTCCAATCCAAACTATTCTCTTTTTCTATAAGTCTATGATTCTTTATCAGTTTCCAGGCACAGCTCAGACATAATTAAGGACTCAGAAGTGGTAGGCATCCTCTTTGGGGGACTAGAATTGCAGGTTATTGTAACTGTGGGCTGCTCTTTCCAAGGTGGCTTCAGATAAGAGTACCAGACATATTTAATTTGCTGTCCCAGACTTGGCATGTGGAAGCACAATCCACCCAAGAAACAGAGAAAGGAATTGAAAGTTCCTACTCTTTTCTTTCCCTGTGTCTGCACTAAGAAATGGAGTGGTAAGCAGACATGCTGGCATACAGATCCCAGTATTGTGGTTTTCCCATGCACACTGCCCTTGTAGTGAGTGGCTGTGTGAAGAAAGATGCACTGTACAGAGGATAGGCATCCCTGTTCATACCTCACTCTTTTGCTTGCTGCCACTGGAGACAATTTTTGCTGTGAACTGTGAGACACTCTTAGGATCTTCAAGGGATTACAAAAATTTGAGGGTGAATTTTTCTTGTTCTAGTCAATAATTCAGTCTTTCTTCACCCTGTCTTCAATGATAACTTCTCCCTCTCTATCAGATTTGAGGCTGCTAGTATGGTTTTTTTATCTGGTGAAGAGATAACACATTTAGCTGTCAGGAACTTGAACACCATGATAGCAGAGAAAAATGAGAATGTTAGGATGACAGATAATAAATAGAAAATTATGGGTGCTGAGAGCATTCACTGACCATCTGTATATGGCAGAATGGTCATTCTGGGCTCAGGAAATAAGAAATCTTAATTATGATGCATAGCTGGGATGATTTACTGACTTCAGACAGGGAAAGCTACATTTTTAATATTGTATGTAAAGTTTGCACATCCCCATAGCAGTGCCACACTAAAATCAGAACTACTTTGAAGCATAAGAACTCAGAAAGTTTTATCTTTGGGGTGCATAAAAGTAAGACTTATGCTGGTTAATATTTAAGCTGTACATGCTATTTCTTCTGTCTTATGTAAAGTCATTAACTGAGTCCTGCAAAACAGTACCCTTTTAATCCTCTTGTGAATGGAGAATTATTTAACAGGCTGCCCATATTTTAATACCACTACTTAGGTCTCAGATTTGCCTCTTAGTATCTTCATCGTCAAGGAAGTCTCACAGAAATTAATGTGGGTTGCCAAAAGGCAGGGATGGTGTCTGCAGTGGAAGGAATGAGAACAGGATGGGAGTACAGTTGCAATGCCATCAGTGAATACCAGCATCCTCTGAGCTACCCTTGCCCACGAAGCTGTAAAAGAGGCTCTAAAATTGCAATGTGAAGGACCTAGAAGATCTAGAACCTGCAGTCTTGGAGCAGATACAGCCTGCTTTCAAAAATGTATAATTTCTTAGACTGAAGCCATTCAAGACATTCACTGCAAGAAGTCTGGATCTCAACATTTCACGTGTCCCTGATGTTATTGCTGAAGGTTGTGACCACCTGCTAAATTAGAAGCAAACGAAAAAATTTGGAGCAAATGAGACACAGAAGGCATAATTGTTAACCTTGAGCAGTTAGCTACAAAGGTAAAATCTCATCATGGTGTGAATTCATATACAGCAGCCCTAAGAGGATATTTACTGCCTTGTTTAGTGTTTTGGCTTTGATGTAAAGTAATTGATATGATAGTGTATAACTCCTTGAAAAAAATGTCCTTCTGGGAAGAATTAATAAGTATTCTGTGTCGTAAAGCAGAGCATTAACTTTTGAAAAGTTAATACATAGGACATTGCAAAACAAGCAACAATAATGCCTCAAAAGAAAAGCATTTAAATTGTTGTGTTAAAATATCTCCTACTGACTGAAAAATCTGTAAGTATTATACCTGTGGCTTCTTTCCTTTTCTTTTCTTTTTTTTTTTTTTTTTTTTTTTTTTTTTTTTTTTCTGAGGCTGATTGGAAGAGTTTTCTTGCTATGCTCCACCTGAAACAAAGCTGTAGATAGCAAAGGAGCTCTGCACTGTTATTCCTATTGCGTACTGACTTCTGGGAAACAATTCTTTGCATCTTTTTTTTTTTCCTGCATGATCCTTTTTGCCATCTGCTTTTTTTTGGCACAGAAGCAACATGCTGTCTTGAAGCAATTTCTTATGTTTCTTTTGGTCTCTTTCATTCATTCCCTCCTGTGTATCAAGGGTCACAGGCTCATAACACTTTGGGCCATTTGACACCTCCCTCTTTCCTCTTTTATTCTTCTTCTGACATAAAATTGCTCTTTCATTCATTGTGTAGAGGATGTCTCTTACAGATATCCCAAATGAGGTCAATGGTTAAAATAGGTTAAGAAAGATATTTTTAGAGATTTATCAAATACAGGAATATCAGTGAGAAAATTTCTTAAATTTTCTGTCAAAATCTTCCCAGAAAAAATGAACTGAAAGAAGAATCATGGTAGCTTTTCTAATAGTAATTTAGAGTTAGCAGGGTGACTGCAGGGGTAATTTTCTCAAATTCAGATGATGATGGGAGTTTGTGGGTCCCAAGCATTAAGTGAAAAGTAAATAGAATGCAAATCAGAAAGAATTTTGCAAAGCCAATTATGGTACAGACAGATCTTAGCTGATGTGTCTTTCATATAGAACTTAAAGCCTCAAAGAAAGCTGCCAACTTACATTGCTAAAGACCTCGAAATGCTACTTTTTGAGCTGCTGGAGAGGGTCATGGAAAGATGTCCTATCAATCTACAGAGAAATGGCAGTCTGCAGAAAACACTTTCACATGGATGCAAATCGTCCAGTGCAGTCTCTGCCCACATTCCCAGCCAGCCAGCTGCATCCACTTGTATTTCAGAAGATGTATTACCAGGATCAAAGAGTATTTGCCCATCACCTACCACCTCTAATCTACATTACTGTGAGGCACTAACACCAGGGCAGGATTTTATCCCGGCCTCTTGGAGCAGAGGTCTGTCTGTGCACTTCCACATAGAAGAGTTCTCAGGAACATACAGGCTTGCTTTAAACTGCTTGAACATATTTGAAAGGTTTTCAAGGTTATGCTGGGAAACAAAAGGATTCCTGTGCCAAGAAAAATCTGAAATTCTGCAAATGGGGATGGATGGCCAGGCTGGTCTCATTTTGTGAGCTAATTCAAAGCTTCACCCTCTGATCCAGAAGCAAACTACCTCTCTGTCCACCTCAGAATTCAGAAACAGCATGCAAATAATTTTGTTTGGTTTCTATGGCTGAAGAGTTAAGGCATTTTGGATTGGATATTTACATTTTTTATTTACTTTACAATTTCATGCATAAAAACCCTGCAGTCCAAATAACTCATTACTGGATAGCTTGCATGGATAATTTTAAATTGTTTATGTATTTTCTTTGAATGCTTAGGCATGATTTTCAGTAATAGATTGGTTTATATTGCTAGAAATTCCAACTGTTTGCACAGCCAAAATCATACATTTGGGAACAGTTGAGGATTGCTAATAATATTGTCCTCTTTTTTTTTTCTTTTTTTGATTTTGATTGCCACAAAAAACTGTACTTGGAAATTGGCAAGATGCAAAGGAGCTTTTATTTGGTCCCTACTGTCAAGCTCTGGGAAAGGGGAAAAAGGAAGATCAAGTCATGAAAATAACAACTTTATTTGAAGAACCGCCATGCTTTAATCTGATACCTAAGGTGAGTTATTGCCTTATGCAGGTCCAATTTACCTGAATCTTGGAGAGCATCTGGGATCTGCAGTATCTTTGATCCATGTCCAATGCTGTACTGTGGTCTAGGTGCATTTCAGACCTTCCTTGCCTCTGGCTATGCAAGATGGCTACTGTCACAAGGTTCTCATGCACATCCTAGCACAGATGGCACACAATCCTCTACAACAACAACAAATATGAGACAGTCTCAGATATTTAATTGTTTTTCTTTGCAGTACGCTGGTATTGTCCTTCTCTGTATCCTTTCATTTTCCAAGTCTTGTTTTTTTTCTTCAGTGCTCCAAGCCGCTATATTCCCAAAGATTAAAATGAATTTACCGTATGTCTATTTTTCCTGGCCAAAGTGCAGTAAAAACTGAACTACATTCACACATGCAAAACTTAATTTGTATCTTCCACTCACACCAAAGACAAAGGTGAAGTCAGTGAGATGGAACAAGAGAAGCCTCTGTCATAATAATTCTGTTCTAAAGAAAAATTTAAAAGTCTAAAAATAATTTCTATTATTAGCAGGGGAAAAATACTACTGATACTGGCATATGATTTTTAACTCTATGTAAACTCAGTAGCTATATCTACTAGGATGGTTTGTAAAACACACATAAAATAGTCCTCTCTGCCCAGGAATAGTTGAACTGCTGAGGGAATTCACATTTTCTTCAAGGAATATTTCCCCTTTACAGGTCTTATCCCACCTATGTTCCTTCAGATACTGCTGCTCCCACGTGCTTATGATTTCCATGCTGAGATATCTATCAGCAAGCATTGGGCAGCTTGCATCTATCAAGGAATCACTGAAACAGGAAGGATGTTTTGTTTATCCACAGAGCCCTCATGACTTTTAGCCATCACTAGCACTATGGGGTTTGGACAGCTGTCTTAGTCTGGCAACGGGTTTGATGAACAAATCTCAAATCTGGGTATGACAGTATATGACATGGCAAAAATTAGTGGTAGATAAGGTTGTAAGCAGTCAAGCAGTCAGATGTTGACAGAAGTTGAATGCTCAGGTGTAAAAGAACAAACTAATTTCATAAATCATTTTCCTAAAGTCTGAAAAATTAAACCAATAAAAAGTAATTGGAGGAGACAGTAACTCGATGGAATGTCTCCCACTATTTTAGCAGGTGATACAGGACTCAGCCCTACTCTGTTTAAATGGGTCACTGTCATAATGACAGAGAAAAGATTTAATCAATGCTGGTCTATGTTTTTAAAGACAAACATAAAAGACATAAAAACTAGGAATTAAGACAGATTGGTTTAAAAACCGTTTAAAAAGGAATGGTTTGGGGAATGAGTAAGGGTTTCTGGCTATCTGAGCTTTGCAACAGTATAAGCTGGGACTTACCTCTTCACACCTTAATTGCTGGCAATAGAATGGTAGATATATTAATAAACACTTATATTTATACTTTATTTGATTTTATAGCTATCAGAGTTTTATGTGTCTATTTGTGATATGTTGTGACCAGAACTCTTCCAGGTCATATAACTTACCCTAAAGGCTTGTCTTCATAATAGGTCTATAAAAGAAACCTTATAGATTTTATGGTATTGCTGTAATTCAAGTGTTAGATGGTTTAGTAAAGATGTTCTAAGAGAAAGAAATTAGTCAACAAGTTTATCTGGACAGAACCATTATGTCTAGACTAACACCAGCATTTCTTTAAATCTCATGAAGGAATTTATCTCAGACTATTAGAGGTGTTTGCCCTACAGCACATGCAGTTACCTCCCTATAGTTTGCATGGTTATCTAGTCATTTCCCCCTGAGTGTCACAAAACTGTCACAAGTAAACATTTTACAGACACAGAAACTTACAGATCTCTGTTCTGCTGAATTTATCAGATGCTGTTTCATACATATCTAGCATCTGTCTAAACTTCATGGGCTTGCTCAGAAGTGTAGAAAAAGAAGAAATGCTTTCATGGCTGTGTGACTTGCTACGAACTCTGCAATTACATCTAGTCCAGCTGACCCCAGATACCACAGGGAATGCTGCAATGCTCAGGACTAAAATCACAATACCTGTAAACCGTGAATTTTAGTTCATTTCAGTATCCTTAAGTCAATTAGGAAATTCTGACAGAAAAACTGAAAAACTCATTAACAGAAAATATGGAAAGAATAGTGGCAATGGGAAGGAAATATAGATTTAAGAATTGTTTTTCAGTTCCTTTTTTCAGTTATTTCTGTAGAAGTTATAATCCACTTTACTTTCTGCTCTTGGTATGGGTTGAATTATTTAGGATCACATCAGATTTTCCTTGTTTGCCTTTCAATCTCATATACTTCCCTTCCTTGATTCAATATATGATGATTCATTGTTTTCAAACATAAGCAATACCTTAGATATCATTCTCTATTGGAGAAGGCTGGTGCTTGAAAACAAACCTTCAATATTCTCATGAAGTCTGAAGCAAAGGGGAATCAGAGTCTGGACAGGTGGGGGCTGCAAGGGCAGGGTGGGGAGGGGTGGGGTGCAGGGAGGTGGTAAAGGCTACATAAGGAAGGAAAACATGTTCTGGGGAGTCAGGGAAATGTAAAACAAAGAGAAGGCTTTCCAGGACAAATCAAGCTGTATTATCCCTCACCCATTTATCAACAACATAACTAATAAAACACGGAGGATCTTCTTTTAGCAGATGACCAGGGTGATATGCACAAAAAATATGAAAGCATATGATTGCTACACAGAAAGTTAAATCCCTTCTTTCTGTGTTTTGCTGTGTTGCTTTTTGAAGGGATAATGTCTTTTCCCTTATCTTACTCACTCTGTGGCCTTGCAAGCAAATATTGCTCTGCAGCAATTGTGTCTCCACTGACATCAATGCAGCTGGTTGGCAGGTGGGAAGATCTGTATGGATCTTATTGCTGGGGTGAAGCTTACATGCATTAGCTACTGTAACAGAATAAAGGAAAAGGATGCAGTTGTGCAAGAAATATGACTGGCATGGGACTCTGAACATAGGGATTCATCTTCCATCTTTTGGCTGGAACATGCAAAGCGCTTTTGCAGTCTTCTTGTAATGCAGCAACAAACTCAGTCTCTCAATCCTTGGCATGAAAATGAAATCATCAGATTCTTTTTCATCCTTTTATCCAACTTATTTTGGGGGTAATCTGGGTCAGCAAGGATGGGTTTCTACTTTTGAGCTACCTGTCTTAGTTCTTTTTAGTCAGGAGGAAGAAACAGACCTTCCATGCAATTCTTCTTACCTTAAATGAGATACCTAAACTAAGTTATGCCATTTATAGCCAAAATCACCTATTTTCTATATTACTATTAAGATAATCTAAGGTGACTAGCCTAACAGTAGACAACTGTACAATATGTATCTGTGTTTGGTCACATTAACCCCACTCCCCCCTTATTTATCTGTGGCTGTGGTGAACCAACTAGAAAACAGACCTCAAAACTTGACAGCAATTTGTTCCCAAACAGAAATTTACAAAATAAGAGAAAACCATCTCTCCTACGTATTTCAAATTTCTGACTACATGTTCAAGGCTTTATTAAAAATAAGGTTGTATGAAGTCGTGGGCTTTTTTTTTCATGTTACGTCCCAAGAGCTCTAGACACTGTTCTGCTTTCATAGAAATGCACAGTCAGAGGACTGCAGCATAATTTAGGTCTCTAGTCAAACTTTCCGCTCAAAATAGCATCAACTATAAGATTAGACCATGCTGCTGAATCACAAAGACCAAGAATATTTAATTAAATTCCTACACCCTACTTTACACTTCATGGAAAATAGTCTGTTATTTTGAAAACAAACTTTGTTAAGATATTTGCACATCTGGAATTCACAATCTTTATTTTATGAATTTTGGAAAATATAAGACCAAGTTTTTCTTCTACGGTCTTGAAAAATAATTTTTTTTTTCTGTTTCAGTTCTTATTGGAGTCCCAGGATTCCAATACCTGAGATTATAAAATAATCCCATTACAGTGTAAGACTGAGGTAAGAGCACTGAAAATGCTACCTCATAAAGTATACCACTACAGTTATGTCTGATCAGGTAGAGCCATTCCAAGAAAATGATTTTTAATTGGGCAAGTTTTTCCTTGGGTGTTTTTATGTATCTTGTACATGCTTCATACTCAGCTATGTTTATTCTTTCACAAAACCTCTGTTGATGCAACCAACATTATTAACCACACATATAGGATTATAATGGAAAAATACTAAGCAACATAGACATGGATAGGAAAAATACTCTGAGCAAATCTTCAACATATTTCCATTCTTTCTCAACTGAAATTTCAGTTGAGAAATTTCATAGAAATTCATAGACATAGAAAGTCCTTATTCTATGTTCCATAGTTTGGACAGCTTGGAAAGGCATAAACAGGAGACAGCATTGACATGTGGAGGACCCCTCTGGGAGACCCTATATAGCCACTCTAGGGGCAGAGAGCTCCCAGGTGTTGCAGGAAATTGGATGGTGCTGTCACATTGGTCACTAAATGCTGTAAAAGACAAGGACACCGTATCTGATTTCAAGTTCCTAAGTCACAAACTGCAGTATGGCAGAGATAACCATGGGGCAAATATCACTGTGTGCTTCCCCTTGTAGAAGTGTTCCCCTATAAGCTGCCAGAAGATGGGAGTCTGGGCCCAGCTGGTCTTTGATCTGACATTGCTTTTGTGCCTCTACCTCCATGCTTACCCTTCAGATACACCTTAAATTCCTTCCTTCTACACTGTCTTATTTTGGAAGACTGGCTTCACACTGCATGGCTGCTCTAAGTAATCAAAAATAGGGACAATATGTGGCAAAAAAAAAATCCCTCTGTGAATTCAGTTGGAGTTTAACATCAGTATAATACTTTGTCTTAAAACAAAAGGCTCAAGTTGAATGTTACAGATCATCCTCTTCATAACTCGCCCTCACAGAGGGATTACATCTTGATGGCTATGAGAATGTTAGGTATATTGACGCTGTTTTTAAGAAAAACCTTTTGTCTACTGCTTCATCTAAAAAGACAAGAGATTCTGCAACTCTTCACATCAAAAGATACAGCCTGACATTTCTTATGAGTCATGAGTCAACAAATTATGTAGCTTGCTTTCTCTTAAGCATGTAATTTGATCTGCAAGCATGAGCAACAGTTTTTGTATTTCAATCAGTAAACAATTCCTCTTTAAAAACATTCCGACTAATGTTTATTTGTACAATCTGTCCTTCAGCAGAGCCTTAGTTTGATGAAGTAAAAGATGTAACTCTAATAGGAAAGTGTCTAAAACCTGACAAAACATTACATTTGATCATGTGTGATGAGTGCACTAAGGAAGTACACAGTTTGAAAAGCCGATACGGCATTTCCTTGAAATCACTGTCTTAAACAATTTTTCTTTCTGAACTAAACATTGTTCTCACTGCAGTGTAAATTTTCTTTTTTAAATTACAGGGATCAGATTTCCAACAAAAAACATGAGTAGTACATAGTCTGAATGAAAGAAAAATGAAATATTTTTCTTCAGTCCTAAGATAAAAGTGATTACTGTGGATATTTCTTTCCCTTGGGAAGAGTGCAATAAGGTCCTTCATTTCATTAGAGATGTCAAACATGAAGTCAATATCAGTGCTGAGACCTTGACTGGTGGCTGGGGTGGGTGGGGACTGCTAAAGTAAGAAAACAAGATGTTCTTTCTTAATTTGAACAATTTTGTTGCAATGAAGCAAGCTATAAAAATTTAAAAAAAAATCAAAACAAAACCCCAAAACCTCAAAGGTAACTACTAGAATTACAGATAGGTTTGCACATCCATTTGTCAGACAAGAAAAAACAAGAGGTTCTTACTTACTCTTCCAATGGAGTAACACCATCTATTGTACAACACTCAAGATTATCATTGTAACACAGATATTCAAATTTATGTGGTATTTCTTTTTTAATTCACAGAGCTGCACATCACTTTGCAGAGTTTATCCAAACCAAAAAATATGTTATTGCTGTGCATTTTAGACACTGCAGCAAACAGCACCTCAGGATTGCACTGGTCAGCAAGGTATCTCAAAGCACCATGTTCTCCTGCAGATCTAGGTCCAATATGTGGCATCATTGTAAATCCCTGGAGTTTTATAAAGGTTAAAAAAAGAAAAGTGTTCCCATCTCCATCTTTCACACCGTGAAAATACCTTTTTGCCAACAGTGCTATTTTTTCCTCCCAGTTCATGGTCATTTCCTTTTATTGAATAAAAGTTCTTGTGCAAGTGTGACAGGAATGCTTATTTTAGCAGTTTGGGTTTTGGGGGTTTTTAATTCTATCTTCGTGCTTATGACTTTGTATGTTATTGCGGCTGCTATTCCCTGTGACAGAATAGTGGTAGATTTAGTACATCTGTATTTTGCTCTGGATGTCCATAGTACAGTACATTACCAATGCCCTTATATATCATACCTGCTTTAATGCCACAGCCTTACAGACAAATCACTAGTACGACCATAGACCTTATGGATACAGCCGTGCCATTTTGACAAGTCCCTAAATCACCAACTAGATTCTGATACACAGTGACAAATAATCCATCCCCTAAAAAGTCCCTTTATACTCAACTCGACAACTTGTGAAGAAAAAAATACCCAATACCCAGACCCCAAATTTATTGATCGGCTACCTAGGTTTTTTTCATGTTCTGGCCCATCTTTATGTCTCTTCTTATCTCTAATACTGATCTCTTTTGCTTTTAATGTGGTCTTTCTCCCATGGTGATGACAACTCAAAATAATGATGCTTTCCAACTGATCACTAAAGATAGGTTTTCAGGACTTTATAATTCCTTGGGTCAAGCCGATCTTTGAGATCAGTATGGACCCTTAAAGCAGCCACAAGAACTGGAAGGAAATGTCTTCTGTCAGATAAAAAAACCCAAAGTTTTACAGCCTGTAGCAAGATGGGTGCTAATCTGCCTCAGACCTTTAATGATTCTTTAAAAAGAGAAGTAAAATTATGTAGAGAAAGTTTACAACAGACAGAGACTAATCAAGTGGAAGTGAATGTAGCTCAAATACACAGTAACTCCATAAATAAGTGATCAAGAAAGAAGAGACACTTTGCCTTTCTTCTCTAAATTGCTCTTTCAAATCTGGACTCAGTGTCTAAAATGTTAATTTGAGTCCATGACATCTATTCTCTGGTCAATATGAAGTGAATTCCTGGTCTCTGGCCAGTTTCTAATGGACAGGTGGCAACTACCCAAGAAAAGATGACAACCACAATTGGCACCCCAGTGCAGAGTCATAGCAGTGGGACAAAGACTGAACTGGTCAAAAGGCAAAGTGATCTCCTCACCCCCTCCAGACAGTTCAGCTAAGGCAGGCCTGAAACAAATGGGCAAAGCACCGAGGGAGAGGATTTTATTATGATTGCTCTGCCATCTTTTTTCTTTGTGAATAAAATAGGAGAGTTATTGTTCCAAGGCTGTCAATCTCATACCTTTCATAATTTGAGAAATAGGGAGACATGTTGTTCTGTCCCCCCTTACCAGGTTTCCCTGCCGTGACAGTGACGGTTGCCAGTCATATGCTTGAGCTCTAGATCAAAACCAGGTGGCAGAGCAAACTGTATATAAACTTTGATCCTGAGTTCCACTCTGTCTCACAGCTTTTGCTTGGAAAAAGAAAAAATAGAAAAGGTTTGGTTTTGCTAGCAACAAATTATTTCACTTGCCAAAGAATCTATTAAAGAGATGTTCTACCTCAACATCAGAAATTTCTGTAGTGTGATCCTCCTTCCAGAGCACCAGTTGTAAAGACATTTGAGAATCCATTTTTATTCCAGATTCCAATATTGCATTTTCTTTCCTCTTCTCTTTTAGAGCAACAACTGAAAAAAAGATCATAACAAGGAAAAGAAATTGATAAATCTGTCTAGCTAGTGTAAGGAAACAAAATGACTGCTGTGCAGTGTCACAGCTGGTAATGCCTCAAATTCAACTGAAACAGCATTGAAAAATAGCCAAACAGGAATCTTTCATGTCTGACTTCATAGGTCACCCACCCCATGCTATGTGTTCTTTTTGTGAATCTCTCAGCTAAGTACTTCCAGCTAAAGTAGTTCAAATACACAGAATGAGAAAAATCAACAAAGAGCAAGACACAATGAGCAGTCTAGAAATACCACTTAGCTAGTGCTTTGTATATGGGCAGCAATGGATTAGTAGCAACATGGCAAGTAGCTCATTCCAATTTGAGAGTTTTTCTTACAACCAGAGTACATTTCAGATTTATCATTCTAGTTTTAAATGTGTCTATACATGGCCAGAGTGTAGCTGGTTTTCATATGAGTTAAAAAAACCTCCAGGCTCTGCACTTCCAGCAAAATGTGACTTTACAGTAGTTTAATAGCAACTAGAGGCCATGAACAAGCACAAGACATTGGAAGAGATATTCAATGAAAGGAACTGTCTCAGGAATTTATTCTAAAATGTATAACACAGAGGCACAGAAACTGGAAATGCTGCCTAACTTTCTCCACTAAAATAACAACACCTTCTCAAATGGTAACAATTTTGGATATCATATTTCTATTATATAAATAAATAAATATGCTAAAATTGTCTGTCACACCTAGAATTATCCCTAGTGAAACGGAGTAAGGAAGAACATTTTCCTACATTATGCATGTGTGTTTGCATGCTTGTACACTGTCAAAAAAATGCAAAAGCTACACAGCAGGAATAACAAACCCTACAAAAGCTTTCCAATAGTTGGGACTGTAAAGGTTTTCTGCATTAACTAAGGATTCCTTTTCTTAAAAAGCATGTGACAACAGGAAATTATTTCAAGCTGGCTAAGAGATTCAGAAAAAACACAAAGGCTCTGATTTCAGATTAATTTTTTACTATCTAATCAGTTACATTCTTGATAGATTTCTAATATTTTGTATTTATGTGATAGCTGTCATCTTTATGGTTTAAGAAAGCACAGTAAATTGCCAGTCTATAATTTACAGCAAGAATCAAGAAAAGATGATGATGTAAGAAGTCCCTAGGCTGGTTTCTTGTTTACCCTGCAAATCTAAATAACTCCTGGACTTCAGAGAACTTACTTACCCACGACAATAGTGCAAAAACTATCAGAATATAGGCCACCAATTCTATTTGTTACAGTTGAGAGGCTGACCCAAGCACATGGGACTTAAAACACAGTGTCCGTCTAGTAAAGCAAAGAAGAGCTCAGAAAAATTCCTTCAGATTGGTGAGGTTTTGTTTGTTTGGGTTTTTTTTTTAATAAACTTACTCACAGTGCATCTGGTCATGTCTTTCGCAGATTAACTTTCCTAGTTTGTTTGGGCGATGCTGGTTTACTTTGGACTGGTTTACCCTGGTTGCTTTTCCATGTTCAGTTACATCCTCTGCAGCCTCTGGCTCATTTGTACAGGACAAGTACAATATTCCTAGGTAACAATGTTTCTTAAAATTTTTTGCTCAGGAGCATATTTAGAAATCATTCATTCCCTGTGTTCCTTCTCACAGGTTATATTTTTTATTCTTTAGCCAAGTTTTCAAAGGAATAATGCTTGCTTGACCATGGCTATCTGATGACCCTCTTCTAATAACATTTTTGAATTTATCAGACCTAAAAGAGAGGTTGGAATCTCAAAGATAAGTTATTAAGAGAATTGTGAGGAAAAGTCAGAAACGAGGTGAATGAAACTCCAGAATTACTGTCCCCACTTGAAGAGAAGCAGACATACCCACACAGCAGCAGGGAGTGAGCTGGCCTGGGAGCACCAGGTTAGTCTCCACAAATGCTGTTGTTTGCTCAGGGGAGTACCAGAGGTAAAAGAAGAATAATTGTGAAGTTGGCAGTCTTTATTTAAAGAATGAGGGCACAAATTCATAGGAAATCAGATTTCATTAGTTACTCTTTTCCTCTTCAGGATCTACACATTTTACAGCTTCAAATCTTTGTAAACATATGTTTCCCAGAACCATACCCTTCTGTCACACTTGAGAAATCAAAACTGTTCTTCCAGCTTTTATGAGCAATCTTCTCTTTATAGCACCAGCACTCCACTCCTGTACAATTTCTGTAAATAACCTAATCATAAAATAACTTTTCTTTATTAAAAAGTGAGTCTTTCAGTGGGTTTTTTTTGTTCTTGCTGTTGGCCTATTTTACAAACACAGCTCAGGTAATCCTACTTTTCAGTTTCCACATCAGCACTGATTTGCAACTGAGAACACTATTTTTCAAAAGCAAAAATCAGATATTCTCAAAACATTCTTGGCTGTATTTGTGAGTCCCTATCTCCAAAGATCTGAGTGAAATATTTGTATTACAAAGAAAAAGATATCAGGCCTTCCTTTTTATTGAGACATCTCTAGAATTCATTTTTATTTCAAGTATCCAGTGATACGCTGGAAGACACAACACTGGTGGTGTGCCACAGTTCCAGGTATGAGTCCCTTTGTTTCCTCTCACAGCTATTGCTTGCTTTTAGAACTTTTACCAGTAATTTCCCAGTCCTTCTTTGTCTTGGAGCCTTGGATACTCAAATAAACTCAGGATGGCAATTGATTATCTTAGGTGAGTCTACTGATTTGTGGTGAAACCTCCCACTAAAGACCTCTTCCTTCTCTTCCTGGTAACTTTATTTCTGTTGATGTTGTCCTTATATTTGATTTATATAACTTTCTAGATGAAGGATTAAAATTCACATATCTCAGCCACTCTAAGTTAATATAAATATAGATTATGAAACTCTCAAGAAATAACCATAAATTGTTACCAAACATTTCAATTTTATTAAACCAGATCAAAATTACATTATGTACCATTTGGCAATGTTGAAAATCTTTACTCTAACTCAAGTGCAGTTGTCAACTATGCAATTTCTGATACATGAAGCAGTTTCCCATTATGAGAATAAATCCATTTTATCCACTCCTCTCTCTGAAACCGCACACACAAGCGAAACAATTTTTATGGCTCAATTCAGTTATGTTCTTTACCAGTCTATGCTACTAAAAATCTAGGAGTGGATTTAGAAGGGACAATATATTATTGTTGTGCAGAAATGTGAGAATTTTGCCACTTATTAAGGGCTGGAACTTTGCATTTCAGAATATAGAAGATGTAGGAATTAGTATTATCCTTATGGTTGACCATATGTGAGTTTTCTGTTATATCTATCTATATCTAAATATATCATATCAGCAATACATTGCTCTTGTTTTGAGTTACAGCTACACACAAGAACATCTGTCATGTTGACAATGTTGTTACAAAGACTTTAAAGATGATAAAGACCCAGACCAAAACAGAATTATTTTGAAGATAGCTTGAGAAAGAATATGAAGACATATTACATTAATTACAAAGACTAGTATGCTTCATGATTTTTGTCTTTGCTTTTGGGCCAAGGTTCAGAAAGATGCTTCTGGTGTCATGATACTCGTGATAGCACAATGTAAGTGCAGCAAGCAGGCAGTGCTGGCTTTGAGACTAAACTTTTTCGATAAAACTTTGGTGAAAGATTTGCCCATTCACTAGAGAATAGCTAATAGCTCACTGGTTTGGAGCTCAGGCGGGGACTGGGAAGATTCTGTTCTCCATGTCCATGCGTGTCTCTGCATCACCTACATCAGCATTACCCTGAGCAGCAAAGGTGCCTTTTCAAGAGGATTCCCAAGAAGCTCATGTGAAAGAACACATGATCTAGCAACCCACATGCTGTGAATCTGGCTTGGATTCCATTCTGTGGGGCTAATTTTGCATGACTCCCTGAATGACTCACCAGCCCAGAGGAGAGTAGAATGCATGATTACTTTATAGTAACAATTGTAACACCATTTACTACCATGAACATGTATCTGCTACATATGTATATCTATGTAAATTTTTTAAAAATCAGTAAATTTGACACATGCTTAAAGAAAAAAATACCAAATCAGTGTTTGCATTGTCTCATTTTGGAGCATATTTATATTATGGGAAATGCTCCTCATTTGACTTTCCATTATATGTTTTAGAAATTTTGTCATTAATAAGCTCACTAATGTTAGTGGAAGCTTATTGTTAAATGTGTTTCATCTTTTCATATTAATTCAGTATTGTATCATTTGTATTCTCTTTGGTGTATGCTCCTTTTGATCTGCGTCTTATCACATTAATGATTTTATTACAAACAACATTGTATTCTGAGACTTCAATATTCTGCTGGCATATTTAAATGCTAATAATTCAAAGTTGATCAAAACACATGGATATGACAAAAAGAAGGTCAATAAAGGAGCAGTCATAGTACAGGGTTGGCAAAGCTATTAGAAAAATATAAAACTCATTAATGACCATCATATCGGATACTTTTAGAAATGAATAATGACATGAGAGTCTAGAAGTAGATAGTTAATAAAGTATTAGTGCATAATTTGTGACTAAACATATTTCCAACCAGAAATTATGAAATAGTTGAGGCAACTGACACTTTTTTGCCCTCATATTCCTTATGTTCACTGACCTATACTCCCTACTCCATCTCTGTTCTTTTTATTCACAGTGTGCCTGTATTAGTTTTGCTCTCTGAGGATATGTTGTCCATAGTTTCAAGGCTGCTCCTCATCTTCAGACATTTCCCCTCTTGCACATCTTTTCATTTCAAACAGACTCAGTTCTGGGTGTCTATAGTAAATGTGCAACATCCATGAAGCTGAAGTGAATCTGAGCTTTTAGATTCTACTTTAATTTATTTCTTTAAATGCAGTCTCTATGCTGATATTCAAGTACGGGTTTTGTAGAGGAGTCAACATGCAGCATTAAGTGTTGTTCAAATTACACTGCACACAAACATGCTCTGGGGCTTTGGTGAGTAAAAAATTGAAGAAACAGAAATAATGTCATTTCTTAAGAGAATTAAAAGAGAGCTACAATATTTCCAGGGTCCAAACACAAATAAATGTTTCTGTTGGAAAACAAAATGGGTATTTTAGCTTTTAGAGTCCCATCTGCTCAGTTCAGAATTGTCTTCTCAAAGAGACAGGGCAGCATTTGAAGGTAAAGCAAACAGGGAGTGATCATTTCAACTTTAAATCTGCTCTTGCTAATGTCACAGAGCAGTATTTTAAGAAGTTACTGCTACTCTGACTAATGCCTGCTCCAGCCTTAATCTAGCTGGTGTTATACCGTCCCATATAAAACCTTTATCAGTTTTTGATGGGTCTCATTTAAATGGCTCAGTAGGTTTTTTGGGGTTGCTCTAAGGTAAGAATATTTGCCATCAGGCCTTTGGACCTGTGAGCTATTTTGTGCAGCTTGACCTCTCCATCTGCATGAAGCCTTTCTGAGTCCATCAGCAGCTGTCTCTGGTGTCAGAGCCTGCCTTCACACAGTCCCTTACAAGATCAGAACCATTGTCACACATGAGATGAGTTAAAAAAAAGTGAAAAAATCCACAGATGTAAAATCACCACTTGTTAAATGGATCCTCGGAGCAGAGGCACTGTCTGCTCTGGTGTGTACTTTCCTATAGCTCTAACTGAAGTTTCAACCTTGGAACATGACACTGACTGTTAGTGGTCACAGGAGTGTGTCTTCTGCAAAGAGAGAAAAGGCCTTTGCTCAGAAAAGCAAGATTTTTCTGGAATGATTTCTGAACATGTTCAAAATGCTGCAGAATGTTCCTTACTTTGTGCCACTCATTCCATGATACAAATGAAAACTTAACTGCTCCTCTTGAGCCCGTTCCTGAACCGTTGCCCTCAGTCCAACACAATATTATAAATAATTAGAGCTAATTCACAGGCAGAAACTAATCTTCCACTTTGCAGCCACTATCTCTATTCAAGTCAACAGAACCTAAATAAAAGTTTACTTTTAACTAAACATCACCCATCTACATCCATCCAAAGGCATCCATCAGACACAAGGTTCTTGACACCACATCAGGTCCATTCATCATAAACCTCCATCTGCCTTTCATCTTTCGTTTGGTTTCAGAAGGTCAGTTTAACATCTGCCACCCTAAGACATTATGTAATCATTGTACTTTCCAACTAGCATATTTGTAATTTGTTTAGTGGTAGCCCAGATGTTTTGGAGAAAGCTTGATCATCATCATCATCATCATCATCATCATCCATACATCATCTCATCAGCCTACATTGGTGCTTAATATTTTCCTGTTGCAAGAGCTTCAAAGAAAGCAAACAAGCATCCTCTGGCTGCAGGTAATCAGGGGCTGTATTTAAGCTCCTGACTGCTTGGGTGATCAATTTTGTCTGACCAGTTACGTCTAGAAGGGTGACTCCAGCCCATGTAAAGATATTTAAGTTTTCTTTAAAGTGCTTTTAGACATACCATTGACTTCTTGGACACTCATTTCTACTGCATCTCAGTTTTGTCCTTTCTCAACCTAATTAGAAGCATTTGAGTAAAACACACTACATTTCTGAATTTTGCAGTTGTGCAGCAGGTTCTACACACAGGGTACACAATGGAGTTCTCATTCCTGACAGGCTTCTAGGTAGTGTTATTATTTAAATTACCAGAGGAAGAAAAAGAGAAAGAAAATGAGGAAGAAAAAGAGAAAAAGAACAGGAAAGGCAAGGCAGAAGAAACCAAAACTCAATAAACCAATTCTAAAATCTTCCCTGAGATGTCAGCAATCCAAATCAACCCAGTCCATTGAGATTGCAGGTAGGCAGGACTTGCCAGGCTTTGGCCATTTCCAAATATATTTTATTTTGATCACTCAATTCCTTTATTCTTATTGTTTATTCAATCACCTCAGTTTTCATTTTAGTTTGAATGCATTTTCAGCTCAGCAGGATACTAAATATTTCTGCTTGCATAGTTTTGTGCCTTTCCAAAGCTTTAATTGTACTCCCATTTTGGGTACCACACACTTGCCAGGTTTCTTGCATAGAACAAACATTTTTAAACTGTCCAATCAGGCTTACTTTTGACTCGATTCTAATTGCTACTGTTGGACCTGGTCTTGCTTTGGTCCTTATTTTCTCTTTGAAGTTACTAATTTCAGAGCATTTAAAATTCATACAATTAACTTGTTCAAGGAACATAAATGCTTGGTTAATATTAGGCTTGTCTTTTTTTTTTTTCTTTTCTTTTTTTTTTTTTTTTTAATAAGCAATACCATGCAAGAGGGCCAGCCTGGTCTATTTGTATAATCTATTGAGCTGGGCAATCTATTTATGACATAATGGAAAATCAGACGAGAGTGATGGGAGCTGTGTGCTCAGCAGTAGCTGTTGCAATCAATATTCCAGTCACAAGCAAACTGTCAAAAATTAAGGATGCACAGAACTGTATTATTTTATCACGGGCTGGGTTATTTTCAAAGGAATCCAGGGGACTTACAGGCCCAGTTCTCATTAAATTCTAATGGGAACTGGGAGACACACTCTATTGAGCTGTCTTGAAAAAAATCACAGCTGTGGTGAATAATTTTATGAGGTCACCCAATCAAAATAAATTCTGTCATGACCTCTACACTCAGTTAAACAACTTTTTTTTGGCTTAGTTCTTCTCTTATAAAATTATTAAGAAAACCTAAATAAATTGTATTCACATTTTTGTGGACTTTCAAATTATGTTTTCCTGGAAATAACCTGGCTTCTTTTTTCCTTTTAAAGATAAATTAGTTTTCATGTCATACTTTGTCTTTACTGTGTCATAATCCCATGAGAAGGTGATGAAAAATGTAACTGCTGATACTCTTGCAGGGGGAAAAGAAGATGTGCAGTACATATTATGAGACTTTCACATTCTACAGGTAGTTCTGGTAAAACAAAGTGTGATCAAATTTGCTGTTAGATTAAAGAGCATGGATCAATACTTGTCCAGCATTAATAAACTTTCATCTCTTCTTATCTCCCACCAAGATTTTCTTCAAAACTGTATTAATATATTTAATTTTGTGCACACTTTTACCAGAGCCCTGACTACATGCTGAGCTTTTGTATAATTTAAATGGAGAAATAAGAAAAAGGAAGGGCAGAAAGTTGTCATGAAATGGAGCATTTCCCCTGCCCTTGCATCAGTCATGTGATTATCATCAAGGTGGCCTGCTATTCTCCCTCTATACACAGAAGCATTTCTTCCCAGCTTCTTCTTCTTACCTCATGACTCTACAGGAAAATATTACATAAATTCAGATTTTCTTTCTTGCCAAGCAGTCACCTTCACAGTGACCATGGGCACATATATAAATGATGTCCATGGCGGAGGGGGAACCTATCTCTTTATATAAAGTAGGCAAACTGCTCATTCATCCTAACAGGAAAGACCCTATTCTTGTCTCATCCTTGCAAATATAGAATTCAGCAAATCCACAGGAGGTATTTGAAAATCCAAGTTCACTGATGAGTTCAGTGATGGTGTTCTTTGCTGAAGCCATGTGTCTCTTGATTTGTCCACCTTATGTTACTACATAACCCTTCTGGGGAAAACAAGGTCTGTTTGCAGGTCCACAGTCCTGCATCCTCCTTCACATAATGTCATGGAATGCTCATGTTTGCAAAATAAGTGACCTGTCTGCAGCTGAGATTTTTCTCCTGCCATTTGCTTTATCTGACATCAAGGTATGTAAAACTGAAAGAAAAAAAAAAATCAATGGGAAGCTAAGGGCCTTAATTACCAGTAAGGGATGATTAATAACCATCTCTATTTCCTCCCTCTTTTCCCATTCTCCAAACACTCAATGGTGGTACCAGACACAGTAATTAGAAAACTCGGTGCAAGTAAGGCAATTTTCTTTTACAATGAAACCTTTGCTTTTACTGTTTCATGAACACAAGACAAGGTCTATTAAAATGACATTAAAAGATGAGCTGCTGGACTGAATTAGAAAATAGGTTTTAGACAATCCAAAGGAAAAAATAGGGAATGAGATATAATTAAAATATTGATATGATTAATAAGGAGAAAGAAAAAGGGAATGAACAGCTTTTAGCCAAACTAAGTTTTCCTCTAGTTCTTTCAATTTTCCACCAGTTTTAAAGCTTTCAGAAAATACATGAATATATTAATTCACATATAATTATGCTTACAGGCATACATGCACAGACACACGGACATACACATGTCCTCATAATAATGTGAAACAGCCTTCTTTTAATAATTTTTATTCCTTTGATAACATAATGGCTACTTTTTAGCTAAAAACTTGCCTATAGTCCTTCATTTAGAATGTGGATTTCTCAGAACACAGTTTTATACAATGTGAATATAGCCAACACTTCCAAGAAAATCTATCTGGTAGTCCCTCTGCAACTACTCTATCATCATGTTAGATTTCATTTTTATTCTCAGTAATAATACCACCATTTTCTTAATTTTATCATAAGTCATTTCTTTTATTATGAATGAATATTTGTGAAGCTTATGATCTAATTGCAATCGACAGCAATAACTTGAAGCAATAAAGGCCACTGAGTTCCAGAGAAAACTCCACAGTAAAAGAATATATATTTTTAACAACTTTTAAAATTTTCCTTTTTTCCCCTCTCCTTAGAACATTTTTAAAGGTTACTGGAGCTACTGTTTTTCACACAGTCTTTGAAACTCCAGAATACCTTCCATCAGCACCTACAAGGAGAGCCATACATTTTCAATCTGTTGAAAATAATTGTGTGGAAAACCCTATTCTGTTGCTTCCAGACACAATCCAATCAGTGTAATAGTTTTTGAGAAAGAAGGAATTATATTCACATTTCATTCATGTAAAGAATGAGATAATAGAAGACTTTCATGGTAGATGAGCACCCTGCAGGTACTGCAGTTTGCTGCAGCATACATAAGGCCTTGTTGGGTTCATTGCATAAGGGAAAAATCTCCCTTAAATTGTATTCTTCACCCAGGCTTCAAATACATATTTTTTGAAATGGACTGAAGAAGGAACTGAAGGAATTTTGCATCCCAGTATGACTTTTGCTTTTGAATGGCTGCTCTGAATTTCTGGAAGAACTTGCCATAATTCTTGTCTTTCTTTAATGAGCTAAAATTGGCCAAGACAGCAGATAACCCTCACCACCACACTGAGATCATTATTTCCCAATGACACAAAGAAAATCCCTAAAACAAAAGCGGCAAGGAAATGAACATCTTCTTTCTTTTTGGTGCTCTCTGTGCCCGCTCCCTTTGTGTGGTTTTCAGATTTAAGTGAAATTCGGTAACAGCAGAGTTCAAACACAGAGTGGTTGCCAGCCAGTGTAGTGCAGCAGCAGCACTGCCAGAGAGGTGCGGCTGTCTGACAGAGAAGAATGTTCCTTTGCTTTTTATAGCACACCATTGTTAGCAGCTTCCTTTCTATTGTCCTGTGAGAGTCACTACTTTCCTGTTCAAATGCTGTGCCCATGACAATCCCTCCTCAGCTGCTCACAGCTCCCCACATCTCACCCACCCCTCCTGAGCCAGGACTGCTCACCTCTGCTCTGCACACATTAACAAAGGTGTACCATAAAATTAAAAACTAGGGAGGAAATGTGGAGCTGAAGACATTCAAATATGTCATGGTTTTGAGTTTTGAGCAGTAGTGACTAGAATTGAAGAGTAGGGACTTCGTACTTGATTCATTTGACCTTACATGTGTTAACCAATTGGTTTTAACTCAAGAAATGCAAACTGATGCATATGCTTAACTGATATTATATATATATATATAAATCAGCAATAGTAAATCTATGCAGGAGAAAATGAATTCTTGAGGGAAAGCGTTGCATGGTTCAAAATTACTAAGAAGCATGAAAGATCTCTTCTCAAACTCTCTGGTCTCATATTTTGAATCAGTTCTAAACAGCACTCAAGACAATATAGATATGTTGTGTTTGCAAAGCATGGGTTTTATTACAGAAATAAAGGTTTGTATTATTCATTTGCTTTATTAATGTAACATTGTCACAGGCAGAGTTTATATTAGTCTTCATCAAATCTTTCTAGAAAAATAAAATTTGTGGTACAACTGCATCTGTAATACGGAATTTTTAGGTCTGGGATTGGCAGTCAGCAATCATGCTTATTCACATACCTGTGTGACACAGCCAAGGTTAACACATATCTGCAATTTCATGTGGCCCAAGTGAGTTCACTTAAAGACTTCTCATATAGAGGAAAATTCCTGCATGATTTAGCAAAGCTTAAGAGTTCACTCACACCTCCACAAACCTAAAAGTTACATGAAGAAACTAGAGAAATATTTATGTAACTCTTGTAAGTTTATTAGATTTATTACTAGTTCATTAAAACTCTTTCATTCATGGAATGCTTATAATTTTTGGTAATGTTGCTCTTACACAGGTAATTTTCACTACATTTATTTTATTGTGCTGGATACATTTTTGTGGAGACTAGGTGTGAACTATGTAGCTGAATTTAGAATAGAAAACAAGAGTTTCATGCTGAGGATGAATAATTCAGTTTTTAAGTTGCTAGCAAGATAAGAATAAGTGGATTCCTGTCAAATGATCTTTATCTTATTTGTCAAGATAAAGCACAGTCCCAAAGCCATAAACAGGTTGTAAAGGAGACATTTCCTTCTTATCCCTTCTTTCACACTTTCAAAGATCTTTGCAAATCTGTCCAGCTAAAATAGAGCACATTTTTTCTCTTTATAAGCTGGTACTTTTTAAACAAGAAAAGTCTTAGCTTATGCACCAGTATTTTAAAAGACTTACATGCCCATCCTTTTTAAAATTCTATATGTATTTAATTAGTGCATGATGATATCTGCAAACCCTACCATCAATTTTATTAAATATTTTAAAAAGAAAAAAAATAGAGAACCAAAACAGCTGCACATTTTTGCATTTCTGACATAAAAAGCTTCAGCCAATATATTCTACCCCCTAAATTTACAATCTAAGATTAGGTGACTTTATCTCAGGCCGTAGCTACTACTCTATTGTTCTCATTAATGACAGAGAGAAAAAGAATGTCTTCTTCCTTTTCTACCTCCCTTTACTTCCCAAAAGTCCCTCTTCCAGAAGTGACATCTTATTGAAATATAGGCCAATAAACCCCTTCTTCTTCTCTACCCGTCCTTTTGAAAAATGCCCCAGAGGGTAAAAAAAATATTCTGACCAAATTTGGAACAGATTTCCAAGCTAAACAGTAGCTTCCACCAGCAACAACTTTGGACTCAGAGCAGGAGCTCAACTCACATAAATCAACATAAATGTCTTTGAAATTTAGAATTAAGAACCCTCACTCATTTATTTCATTTTGCCTTAATTCTATTCCTTTAATCATTCACCTAAAACGGTTTATATTTTAAGGAATATTCTTCTAGTTCCCTCTTTTGAATTTCCTTAAAAAGATGAAATTTACAACTTCTCCCATTACAAAATTTATTCTGGAAAGTCATACTGATATAAGCAAAGCTTATTAGAATAAGCAATTTTGTTCAGAAAGCATAAATTATTTAGGAATCTAATACTAAATATACACAGGTATATTTTGTCAGCTATCTACAGTTTTAGGACATTGTCCAACACTGAATTGTCCAGCACAGAGATCACAGAATCATAGAATCATTAAGATCACAAAAGACTTTTAAGATCATCGAGTCCAACCACCAACTCAGCACCACCACCACGTTCACCACTAAACCATGTCCTCAGGTGCCACAGCTGTGTTTTTTGAACACTTACCAGGAATGAGGCTGCCAGGTGACTGAATTTGGAAGGAGAGGAGAGGAGAGAGGAGATTCAGGCCATGTCCCCACAGAGTGTGTCAGAGGGTGGGCACCCTGGGGATGCAATGGGACCTACCCACTGCCCATGCCAGGGACAGCCTGTTCAGCCTCTGATTTTACATATAAAGGACTGTCCTCATCCATGATACTGAGAGTCCTTCTTTACCTCCCTCATAGATATTTCTTACCTTCTGAGATAGCTGATTGCTGAAGTCATTGGTTCCTGTGATTGATGCCTTCAGGCACCAGGGCTTGCATTTTACAGGGAACTGGGGTCTGACAACCTTTGTGTTCAAGAGGCCCTGGCATGACTTGGGACCAGCCATAAGGAGCTTGTTTTATTGTGGTACCTTAAGATAACACTTCAGATATCTCACCTCTGAGTGACTAATGAGCTCCCCTCTCAGTCTTTAAACAAAGGGTCATCAGGCAAAGAGTGTAACAAAAAGTTCCCATTACTTACTTGTCCCTCAGAGCCGATCCTTGGCAGGGTTTTTTCTAAAAAATCTTCCAGCATTATCCAAGTATAAGGTTGAGCACATATAGTTTCCCAGAGAAATGTTTCATTCTCACAGTCCTGTTCTTCTCATGGAAGCAATATATGTAGCAAAACAACAATGACTGAGGCATAAAACCAAAATACCTCATTGTTTTTTAATATTTCTTTTTAAATCATAAAATAGCAGAATCAGTACATCTTGTTGTGAATTAAATGAATTATTATGTGCATAAAAGAGTGGCACATATCTCTGTACTTAATGTTTCTGAGAGATAACTACTTATCATTGGATTACAAGCTCCTTTGGGGTTTGTGAGAGGGAGGGAAATGAATTTTCTGGGTATTCAGCAACTTAAACAGCATATAAAATTACATCAGGCTTTGCATTGCAGTTTGAGAACTGAAGAGGGGGCATGTTTAGGAAGAAGTCACCCCAAATTTGTTGTCTTACATATCTGACAGACCCTAGATGTACCAAATTTCCAAGTATGATCTGATTACATGGTGTGAAAGCTGTCCCTACCCCAGCAGGATGCTTATAGTAAGCACCAGCAAGTGGCTGGGGCCAGAAACCAGGATCTGCAGAGAGATGTATGAGCCCTCAGAGCCTGCTGTGCAGACTGCAGAACACAGACATGCAGCATGAACTCCTAAATTTTGTGCCTCCTGTTTGAATATCTGAATACACTTGATGCTGCCATCACGCTGACTTGAATTTCTGCAAGGGTGAAATTCAAATGTTTGTCTGGAAAAGTTCAGAACTTTCTGCCAATTAATGGATAGGAGAGTTTATTGTGTCAATTAATGCATTAATCATTGGTTTTGTGTGCATTTAGAAACATTTCATGTAGTAGAAAAACTTCATAAGAGATGAGAGAAATTTTCTACTGGAAGATGGAAGGTTCTGAAAAGCATGCATTTCAAAGAGCAATCGCTGTCTAAAAGAAAACAGTGAAAAACATTTGGACATGTTCTCTATTCTCATTTCTTCCTCTTACTTTGTACTAGTTGGGCTATTTACATGAAAACATCATCTTTGTTCCTGAAGTGTTCATCTGTTGCTTGCTCCGTGCCTGAAGTCGAAATAATGCTATGTTTGTAATATTTTAATCACCTCTACTACAAACAATTATGAAATTATAAACAGAAGATTATGATTTCAAGTGGGAACTAAGTGGCTGGAGCTGATGAACTCTTAAAAGCAAGGATCCTGTTATCATGTAAATGCTTTCAGTAAGGAAGAAAATTTTAAAATCCATGTAAAAAAAATCTGAATATGAGTATCTAAATCATAGACAGCAGTAGGTCTTTCAGACAAGATAATGGTAGTTGAAATTATTTCACGATAAAATTATAAACCCATCCTAGCAATTACTATTTCATTTCACACACGCTTTTGCATCTGTAATATTTTTTTTTGTCAGTAGGATTTTGTTTGGAAAAACAGAATACTCACAGGGCCTACCATTTTTTGAACAGCATGTCATCATTTTCTGTAGATAGCACATGCTTTTCACACCTCTTATTTGTTTATGGCAGTTACATCCAAGAAAGCAAGGCATGCGTGGCTTATGGCGCAGCTTCCCTCTCCTTCCAGCTGAACAGTGCTGAGGAAGTCAGGACTAAGGCTGAAATGTTCAGCTTCACGTGTGCCAACAGAAGAAGCCCACGAGCCCATCTGTATGCCAGCACCTGCAGAGCAGCAGTGCAGGTGCTCTCCAAACAAACCCTACACCTCAGCTCTGTGCTCTGCTGGCAGAGGGAAGGGCTCTAATCCAGACTGGCTTCCACCCCCAAGGCAGGATACACTAAAAAGCGCTTGACACCAACCCACCTTCCCCAAGAGCTGCAGTGGGGCACCACCAAATGTGCAGCCACTCCTATCCCAGCGCCAGGCGCTCTGCTCGCTGACGCCGCTCCCTCCTGATTGGCATCGGCTTAGAAATGCAGAGCAACTGAGCGAGGGAGAGACCTGCTGCTCCCCTGCCGGCTCTGGATTTGGATTGCCCTGAGAATCCCTGGCAAATCCTGACACATCCACTCTAAAAGCTGCTTGCTCCCAGTATGCTCTTTGAACTGCACTCAACCTTAGTAATAAGTAGCTGGATATTTCTGGCTATCACTGAGTTCTATGTGCTGTTTAGGAATCTCTGCACAACATTCCTTTAAACTTGCCTTACGTGTTTTTGGAGTGTGTTTTATTTCTGGCAGCCAGGTGGGTGGCCTGACAGACTTTTAGAGATTGCAGCTGCTGCTGGCATAAGAGCAGGAGGTCACTAACAGCTGGAGACACTTCCAAAGCCACTGAGTCTGCTAGAGGTGACCCAGTCCAGCAAAGGTGATGCACCTGAGGACTGAGGTATTGCCCAGTGTCCAGGGGGCAGAACTGGTCATAGCAAAGGTGAAATTACCAAGAGAAACCCAAGTTAATGTCAGCTCTCTACACAAGCAGATTGCATTTTGACCACTGAAGTCATGCTGTATGTATAACTGCCTGAAAGCTAAAGCGCCTGTAAAGGTGAGATTAAGGATATTGCAGACATTACTCACATCATAAGATTTTATGATGGCCTGTAATCAGGGGAAAAGGGAGGTTTATCCAGAACTGCACTTTGAGAAAATGGCTGGTATTTGTTAGGTGACAGGTTTCAGTATATTTGCTTTGCTAACCAAAGCTGCAGTTACTCTAAAGTCATAATTGTATGCCATGGGGTGAGAAAAATACCCATTTCAAAAGCAGCTTCCAAAAGATAAAACCAGATATTGAGTGAAATTTGTCACCTAGAAAAACTAGCATAAGATTGAATAAGACTTGTTTTGGTAATGTATGCTACCTTGCATGGAGTCTCACCCTCCAGGAAGAATTAATGTATACAAAAATCAGTTTTTATTTTTAAAGTAAATTTCTAGTATTGTGTTGCAGAGAAAATCTTCAATATACAGTTCAGATGCATTTCAAAAATGCTTAAATGAGAAATCTAATTAAATAAAATTACTTTTCAAAATCTTGTGGGAAGGAAGATGTTTAAGTGTCAGTGCTAGGTGGCTGAGACTGAAATCTGTGGAACTTCAGTCATATTTACACAATAACTTCAAGATTTTTGTGGAATTTCAGCATATTCTTTCCAACATAAAGTTTGCCTTCTACTTGATATATTGAATAGATCTTAGCTAATCCATGCCAAGATCTTCAAAAGGTCTGTATTTGAAAGCACAAACATTTATGACATGTAAAGCCTTAGTTCAGCTATAGAAGTATTTAGATATCTGTGTCTTGCTCTTTCTCTGAAGACTCTATGCCAATAAGAAATTTCACACCATCATTTACATCTTATATATTCTTTCTATAAAACTTCTTTGAAAAACTCACATAATTGAATGAGTAAACTATATCAGCTTTGGTTGTAGTCAAAACAATGTTTCCTATAATCTTGTTGTTCAACCTTTTAATTTAATGGCAAGTGTCACAGGTTTGGATTGTTTATGTCAATAGACCATATTAGAAAAACAGCTTCAGAAGAAAAAAATTTCCTGATTTTCTCAATACACTGCTTGATACAAAAATTGTACCGTGAACATATAGAAATCAAAAAGATAAATAAAATGTATTACAATTTAGTAGCTTAAACATTTCTAAATCAACAGCATTATTTCAGAGACTTAACTCAATGTGATGCATTAAGTGTTCATTGAACAATGCTTCTTATATACATGCTTTATTCCATTTAAAATACAGTGTTAGTTTTTTAAAGAATGGAAAAAGTCCTCCTCTTTTTCTATCAAATGACAGTACAAAACACTTACTTACTGTCAAAGTTTCTTTTCTGGTCCACTCTACAAAAATAATTGAAGGTAGAATATATTTCTTTTTAATATAGAAAAAGATTCATGCTTTTAATCGCTTTCCTCTTTAAGATTCTTAAAGAAATAACAGACAGCTACATCTAAATGCAATGACTGTGGCTCCTTTGCAACGTTAGCATTTCCTAACTATTCCGAGCCCTGTTTTCTTTCACTGCTTCTTTTTCTCTTATAAAGCCATGCAGTGTACAAGCTGTTTTTAAGGATTTTGCTGTGTTTGTTATATCAGTGTAATGTTCTAACTAAGATTCAAGGAGCAAAGAGGCAGCAGGCCAACACTTTTCGCAGACACGCTTAGCAAAGTGAGATATACAACCATGGAAATTATTTTTTTCTTCTCAGTCTTTGCAGGATGCTACTGGAAGCTGCAAATGCCACAGTGCAATTGTACAGCAATAGATTTCTATCCTTCTCTGCTGCAGGAAACAACCAGCCAACTGAAACAGACATACTTCTCTATTATCCCTGTCTAGTGTCTCCAGCCAGAAATCAAAACCAGCAGTTCATCCTTGGTCAGGTCCCACTTGGGACTATGGAATTACCATTGTGGTGGATCAGAAGCAATTAATTTTATTCCTCTTGCTTTAAAAAGAAGCAGTCAAAAGAGGGGGACAGTGAGGCTCTTAATGCCAGAGTTCAGTTCAACGCAGAGATTACACAATTAAAATAAGAAAATGTCAAGCAACAGAAAAGTTAAAATAGCAGTACCTCAGATGGCTTAGAGCAGTGGCAGAGAGCTATGAGGAACAATCTCACTTTATATTCTCCAAAGAGCTATTGCAGGTTTCCAGCAGTTCAGACTTTCCTATTAAACCCATTTCTTATTAATCACAAACTGCAGGCTTTTCTACTACAACAAGCTTTGTTGCTTGACTGTTCTTATTCAAATCTCAGACTAGGACAGGATGATGTAGCCTTTTTAGATAAGTGTGAGTCACCATGGCTATTGTTCCTCAGGGTGCATATTTATACTGATCCCCAATACCAATGGTTTCACTCTAGGAAACAAAACTTTTAAGTAGCAAACTGTAAGATTTGCCTAACTTTTTCCAGGCTCATATTGCATTTTCTTTTATAATAAGAAATCAACCACTGTAATAAGTCCTATCACCACAGGCTTCACTCATCATAGCTTTAAAATGATTTGAAGATTATAGAAGTTACATCCTTTCCACTGAGCTTCATACAACAAAAACACACTGCTCATGAAGAGAGCACAGTTGTTTGTGATGCACTTTAAAATAGTTGGGTCAACTGTCAGTGACAACCATTAGGTTTTTGTCTTCCCTATTCAATTCCCAGCAGAGAAATAAAGCTTGCTTGAAAGCCAGTCTACAGGTTGCCTTGTCCTCTCTCAGAAACAATGTTCAGAAAATAATGTTCTGTATGGGTAAGAGAGCAGAATCTTTGTTAGATATGGTTCAAAGGAAGAGACATTGTAAAATACATGACAGAAACAATCTTAGATGTAGTAAACTATGCTCTATATCCTTCAGAAAAATTAACTCCTTAATCTAACAGCAAAAGTATATGCTAGCTCTGACCCACTATGGTGCTCTTGAAAAAGAGACTGCAATAAAAATTATGAAGGTGTTTTGCTAAATGATCCATTTCTATTTGGATAACAAATCTCTCTTAACATCTAAAAATGTTATCTCATCTCTTTTGAAACTGAATGGGCTTGTCAATAGACCCCTGCATGGCTGAATTGACTCAGGCTATTTTGGAAAAGATATGAGGGTAGACTCCAGATATATATATAGAGAGAGAGACTATGAAATAGGATTAGATTATGCTCTGTCTACTATATCACACAGCTAATCAGTTTATTTATTTATTTCCTGATACTTATTTTTAACGTTTTGCTGTTTGTTTTTATTGGATGTGGGCTTAAATATTACGTGAAGACCTCCCAGGTGAAAACATGAGTACTTAACCTGTCAAACTTCAGGGCTTTTTAACCTCTAGTGTTGAGAGTCTTGCATTTGCCTTACTACTTGACAGCACCTAAACCAGCCAAATAACCAAATGCATACTGCTCAGGTGTCCTGCAGTGAATTGTTTGAAGGTTCTTAACTTCATTTTCTCTCCCATTATGGAGGCCACTGGGAATGGTGTTAGTAGGTGTAGCACAGAACTGTCATAGTGTTTCGTTTCAGGAATGAAAGCACCACACTGGCAGCAGGAGGCTGGAATAAGAAAGGAATTACATGCCCTGTTGGGGTCATGAAATGCGTTCCCCTTCCCACTCCCAGTTTTGTGCCTGTCTGCTGCTAAATCCACTACTATCTGTCATACAGTCCAAGACCTGGGCTACCACCAGTAGATGATACTGCATGCAGGGAAGCCCTTCTCCTAAATCCCAGCAGGCAGTCCTTTCACAAGGCAGTGCATTAACTCACTGATATCAAGACTTGAGGAGATCAGGAGCACTGTAAGAACAGTTGTGCTCTTGGCCTTAGGTCTAAGTTATGACATGTAGTATTACATTTTCAATGTAAGTGGAAAGGTATAAGATGCACAGAAAACCAAGGCCTTAAGTTCATTAGTGGTACTCCACACACTACATCTGTTTCACGTTGGCATAACACCACCAGACTTTTCATTAGAGCATTCTCTTGTAAGTCAGAGTAGAGAGGAACATATTCTAAGTACACATTCAGACCAAGCACCAAAGGCAGGCAGAAGGGTCTGGGAGCCCCTTAGCCTGCATGAAGAGCTGTCAGAAAGTTCTGACTCACATTGATGTTAGCTTTTCAATGCTCCTGTCACGAAAGCCTAACACACTTTTAAAACAAACAGATTACAAAAAACAGAAGTTATGCATGTAGCTCTTACACAAATTAATCCATTGTCAAAGCACCCATTAACCTGAGCAATCATTTGCTTATTAAGCTGGAGTGATATGGAGGTGGGTTAAGGCAGACTGGTTTGCCCTGCACTACTCATGCACCTCTGGGTAAACAATGTTATATCTCAGGAACATCCTCAGCTTAGATTCTGTTTTATGTGTTACACTGAGAGTTTTCACTCTGGCCTGTTTGTGTCATTTGTGCTTCTAAGGATCTTGATGAAAATATTGAGGAACCAAAGGCAAAAATGCATTTACTACGATATGCAATCTCAATTCCTAGGTGCTTATCTTTTTTCTCAAAAAATGCTTCCAGTCTTCTGTCTATCACAGTCTACCTTTCCTCCTAGAGCAGCATATCCAGTACTGGCAATTTAGCTAAATACCAGCCTACCTGGGGAGCAGGGAAACCTGCTTAATTGCCTGGATTCTGGCTTCACAGAACAGCTTTCACACCCTAAGCTGGACTAGTTTGCATCTGTGGCTGTCAAGTTTCTGGCTTGCAAATGAAGAAATCAGATGCTCTTGCTCCTTAAGGAATACCCAAGGGTACCAAATCTCATGCATAAAGTCAAAACATACAATCTGATTTCCATACTGAATAATATATTTTGTTAATAAGGACTTCCTGAAATTACTGTATCTGCTTTTTTTTTAATTATTATTTTTATTATATTCAGAAGACACTATGACTGTAACCTCAGTTATGTCATCTAGGTTCATTCAGACTTTTTACTAACTCCATTTTGACTGGCATGTTTGAATCATTCCATAGGGGTTTTTTTAATTAAAAAAACAGGCATTATGAAAACCTGACCTTATCACAACATATACTCAAAAAATTATCAACCAACTAAAATTCTCACCTTTCAAACCTAAGCATCAGTTCAGTTGAGAAGTGTGGAACAGATCATTTTATCCCTGTACAGTTTCCCTCTTTAAATACAGATTGAGTCAAGGTAAATCAGTTTCTCTACAGTAAACCTGAATGTTAAATAAGTACAAAGCTCCAATTTTTTGAAGAAAATGGAATCCTCCTAAAAAAAAAAGTTTGCTGGCATTAGATGTTCTATTAAAAAGATCTGCATGGCCTACCTTACCTTTCCCCATAAAAATATTTTAAAATAAAAGATACCTTTCTGCATTTAATAGATAACTACTATATTTAAAGAACTTTAAGGGCGGCAAGTTAAATAATAAAAAATGCTGGAAATTTTCTTCTATTTTACATAGTAAATCAAAGTCCATCACTGTGGGAGCTGAACATCTTCCATACAAAATCAATATCAACAGCAAAATCCTCACAGAGTTTATAGCATTTTCATACTTATCTGCTTTGACATCAGAATTTTGCCTGTTCATGATTCAGTCAGCTGTGCTGGTTATGTGTATTGCTGATACAATCTTTAATTAGGTAATTACCCAGTATTTTTCAACACAATACACAAGATGACTAGCTCTCTCTTCATGAGCAACTAATCAATATTTTTTTTTAATCTTCCTGTTTATTGTGTAGTTCTGACCTTATTTATTCCATAGTCTCTTCACTGAGCAGAAAAATAATTATTTCTCAATAGAATTCTTTGTGATATTGCTGTCACCACAGTAGAGCTCAAAGGTAAATGATTCATCTTTGCAATATCCTCAGCAGGTAAAACCTGTGGAGGATTAAGACCTAGGGAACAATTGCTCTCTGGTAGTATCTGAAAGTTGTTTTCTCCTGGCCATTCCTCTGGCCCATCCTTTTTGACTTCTACCAAAATCACAGAATGGGAACACAGAAGTATAGAAGTAGCACACATCAAAGTCCCATTTAATTTGGATGTCATGCCTCTGGAACTGGAAAGTTTTTGGGGTTCCACAGTTTAAACTTGGCCAGAGACCAAAGATCTAATAATTGCCACAATTTTTTTTTTCCACACATGTAGGAACAGACTTCTGTATCATTTCCTGATTTCTTAGTAATTCACCAAAGAAGCTCAGCTGGACAACAGCTCACATTAAAAGAGAAAGATAAAGATTCCGAAGGGACTCACTGCAGCCTACCCAGATCTTCCTGTTGTAAACAATAGCTCCAGGCCCTAGATTTTCACACAAAAGAAATATGACACAACAATCATCAGTGTTTGAAGCAAGAAAGACCTGCCCTCTGAAACCAAAAGCAATTTAAAATCATAGTCATAGTAAAATAAAGATAAATAAAGATAAGTGAGCTCTGGAATATCAAAAGTGGAAGCTCCAAACTGAGCTCTGGAATATCAAAAGTGGAAGCTGTGAGAAAAACTTTGATGCTGTAAGACTTTAAGCTGTTATGTTTAAAAATGTTATTTTTTTATGAAATTTTAAGACACAAAGTAATAAAAGCATTTTGAATAGACGTTATAAGTATTTCTCCAGTATACTGTGCTTACTGTGAAACAGATGAGGCACAAATAAGTGTATGTCCTTCTTTGTACTGTTGACATGAAGGGCAGAATGCCCTGATAAAACAATCTGTAGTGGGAATATACATGTTAGGAAGACAATTTTCTTGGGGTAATGTCCCAAATACTAGGCATTTCTTCATTACCCAGAGCAACTGGGAAAATAAAAGGTATTAATTAGACCTTCACAGAGAATTTCATTACCTTCTTGGCAATGAGTCTGAGGATTTCAAATAGACATTGAAAGAAGTTTGAAAATTTTTCTAAAATTTGTACTGCCTCCTATTACCTGTGTTTCAAGTTGCTTTTTTAACTTGGAAGTTTCAGCACGGAAATTTCAGTAGGTAAGTTTTTCATGTGTCCCATTTATTTTTTAGTGCTAGTTCTAAATGGTCAGCAAAAATTTTATCCAGTTATCATCAGTTTAAAACCTAGGGGAAGTAAAATACCCACTAAAGAGGAATTTAGATCTTATTTAGCAGCTCCAGCCACTGTGACATTCTCCTAGTATGAAAAAATTAGTTTTCCACTTAAACACCAAGAAGTACATCTTATTGATTTTCCACAGCAGAAGCAGAAGGAAATGAAGGTCTAGAAGGAAAAGAAAT
>WBNO01003583.1:0-29537 GCA_013400575.1 Peucedramus taeniatus | reverse complement strand
AATTATCAATGTCTTATTTAAACTACAAATTAGTGAAAAAATAAGAAACTGAGAAACACAATGCTCTGCATCTTCTTATTAGCACTATGTCATGGAGAAATGAAGAAAAAGCCCCTGTAACAGATAATGAAATGATAATCATATGCAGTTTAGTGAACAAATTTTTTTATTGCCTCTCCCAGGAAAAACCAAATTTAAAAGTATTCCAAATTTCCCAAAGTGAAATGAGTCTGTTCATATTCACAAATGTACTTGAAATTCAGATGCTACAGAGAATTTTATCCTCTTGTTTCTTTTCACAGAGACAAAAGAGATCAAACTACATNTACACATTTTGGCTACCTGAAGTACCCAGTAAGGTTCTTCAGATTCAGGTGCAGAAAAGGTAGCTTTTTAGAATAAGGAATACATATAGAATGCCACTGAGTCTATGCTCCCTAAATGTATGTATGGTAGATCCATTGCATGAGCTATTTTCCAGTAAGTTTGGAGATACTGAACTCTCTACAAAGTTTGCAGTTGTATCAAAAAATATCTCATTTCCAACCTCAGGATAGGAACAACTCTGATGAATAATTCAGGTAAGAGTTACTGAATGTAATATCAGTTTTGACAAACAACAAAACAACATTTTAGATACACCATCTAATGTTCTCTAATATTTTGTTCTTTGTATTTCAAGCAGGATTTTTTGAATTGCTGATTTATGCGAGGCTGTTACTTACATTAAAACAATTTTAGCTTCAACTATTCACTGTTAAATGATTTTATGTCAAAATTCCTTACACACAATTCCCTACAAGTCTTACCGAAAAATACTGCTCAGCTTCAAGCTGATCCTGAAGCTCACGCATCTGACCTTCATTTCCTCTGTACTGTCTTTGAATGAATATAAAAAAGGGAAACATTTAAAAAGTCAGCTACTAACAAAAGACCAAGACAATTTCTAACCAGAACAGCATCCTACAATGATCTTCCATTTGCATACATATTATTTCACGAAGAGCAACAGTTTGTTGTATCCTAGAATTCTGATTTAATACAGTTCTTATTCTAAAACAATGATCCTTTCAGTATGTAATTTAGAAGCCAAGATGTACTCTAAATGGAGAAACATTAAGACAGCTGAAAGAATAGATGATAGAAGTCTAATTAATGAAAAATGTCTTCATTTTAAGATAAAGAAACTTTAAGAAAATGAATCAAGCAATGAAAGGGAACTATTGACTCCCATGTACTAGAAGTTCCATATGATTTAGTAATTAGCATCAGAGTAAATCCATAAAAAAAGTAATTCAAATAAAAGAGGAATATATACATATATATACACGCATGTATATGTGTGTGTGCCTTAACACAAAATAGTGAGCCAAGAACTGTTCTGAATTGTAGCTCATAACAAAAATATTCCAACACTGAAGGCTACATAGAAATCATAACATGCAGCTAAAAATACTCTTTCAGTTTAGGAAAAAATGCCTATGCTCCAGAGAACTTTATTCACTAGCAGGAACAGGCAAAATAGTACATGTATAATTAAGCAATTTTTTCCATTTTACTTCAGGTTTTTACTTACTTTGCAAGTTGAGCCAACTCAAATTCCAGTAATCGCTTTGCTTCCAACAAGGTATTGATTTCCTGTTTCAGCTGCTTCTCAGAACCCTTCAAGTTATCAGCTTCAAAAGCTTGTGCCTTTAATTCGTTCTGTGCCATTATTCGCTTATTCGTCTCTTGCTCTAGCTTAAGTGTCAGATTCCTTACCTAAATGAGAAATGTTTCAATTTAGGAGCCTTTGCTAAATAACCAACTGCATGTGGCTGAAGAGGGTTCACATATGGATTATTTCATATTAAACACCACTGACTAGATGCTACACCATCTACCATATGTCAAAGTATTCCTGAATGTCCAAACACTTCAGTGCAATAATCTCACACAAAGCTGCTGCCCTTAGAACCTATGGCTATGATGCTGCAGGATGATAAAAGTTTTCCCATTTTCAGTTTATTTCAAAGTCCCTGATTTAACTTATCTGAAAGACAACAACTGAAGGAACCCAAATTGTCTGCAAACCTCTCCATGGATTTCAGATCTTAAAAATCTCTCACCCTAGAAAAAAAATGCAGCTTACCAAGTACATAAAAACTAATTTACATGAGTTGTGACCCCTAAGAAAGGTGTAATAAACTCCATTCCCACTGTCCTGTTAAAAAAATGTAAGGATGAAGCTATTATTCTTAGCACCTAGTTTTCACACTCAATACTCTAACTGCATTTCCTTGAACAAAAGGAAAAAATGCAAACTAGACAACACAAACTCAGACCTGTAAATCATCCACCTCAATCAGACTGCACAGTCAAAGTCACAAGCAAATTTTTTCTTTAGAAAAAGAGAAAACACACAAAAAAAACTGTTATATTGAATTGAAGTTCAAATATGGAAGACATGCTAGAGTTACAAAACAAGCAGAAATTACCTAAACCTACTTAGGCCAACAACTATCCTCAATTCTACTGAGAGTTTTATTATATAAGGAGCTCGGTATAAGTGAATTTAATTTTCTATTTCTCAGTTCATCTCTTATTTCTTATTTATATAGAAAATTATTAGTGATGAACCTTTTACTTACTTCATCTTCCAGTCTCTCCTTTTGCTGAAGAAGATGTTCCAGTTTCTGCTGAGATTGCTTCAGGTCAAAGTCCAACATGGAACACTGTTTTTCAGCTTGAACTATTCGATTTTCTGCCTTTTCTCTTGCTGCCCGTTCTTCCCTTATCTTTTTTTCCATTTCTAAAAAAAGATTAAGGAAAGAAAAACAATAAAAATTATTACGTAGCATCTGCAAGCATGCTTTTGTACAAACAGTCATAAATATCCTAAAATTTTTCAGACCTTTTTGTTCAGCTATCTAAGCTTTTCTGCTGTTTGATCAAAGAAAAAAGATCCTGGCAATATTACAAGGAATACTAAAAAATAAAAATAATTCCAATCTGCATTCAAAGCACTGAATATAATCATGACAAATGCAAGATAAAATTGAAAAAAATAAAAAGCACAGATTCTTGAAGCAATCATTTTGATGTAAGGCAAAGTTTCATTTCCATGAATGGATAGCAGCAAAAGAAAAAAATGCTACCATTATTGTTAACTCTTAAAGCCACATTTAGGTACTGATGACCTTCACAGAGAAAACCTGACATATTCAATTACAAGATCAAGACACACCTTTGATTTATGGATATACATCTATTAAAGAAACTTCTCACTTCACTTCAGACAAGCCTAATACAACACTGGTATTTTTAATGCAGTTACACAGGAATGAATGCTCTAACACATCTCTCTTGATAATGCATTCTTTCAATTCTGTTTAGCATTAGACAGAATTTCAAGATTCAATAGCATTTTAGAAGCCAAGGAAGGCTTTGAAGTAAGGTATGCAAAACATTAAGAAACAATACAATTTTTATGAAATAGCATGTTAGGGAAAATAATTTAAAATGTGTAATTTCCATGTTTTAAGATTTCAAAATGCCTTTTCTTTATACAAGAGATCAAACACTTGTTCAAGAATACCATGTTGTGAGACAATGTGTATTAAAATATCATAATCAGAACATGTTTTTTAAGTTATTTACCTGAAACTTGCAGGAAACACTTACCACACATTGCAACCGATCTCGCCTCCTCTATTGACTGGTGTTTGTCAGTTAACCGCGCTTTAGTCACTTTGTGCTCGTTGACTTCCTGTTCCAACCGGTCTTGTAAGGATTTCAGCTTGTAGTTCAAATCTATCTCTAAATTATTCTTTTCCTAAAGATAAGAAAAAAGTGATCAGATTTCTATAACGCCTGAGGAATCATATTTTTATTCCCTTTTTTAGTATTGAATTTCTCTTATCAAGAGGTTATCAATGTTATTTTCCATGCTTAGTAAAGAACAGTAACAGACCAAAACTACTCAGTGCTCTGGGAAAACATTTCATTTTTTTCAATAGTCAATAAATTTGTAAGAAAATGGAAACGTCTCCATTTGTATAATCAGTAGTGACCTAAATTGGAAACATACAACTAATGAATGGACATCCTAGAGCACAGAGGAATCTGAATTATTGTTACCAGGATGGATTTGGGTTATTTCATTGCTAGGATTGCCAGGCATTAACAGCAGTTCACCAAATAAGCACTAGAGATGTGCTTTGAGAGACAAGCACTGGCCTTTGAATGGCTGCTTCACATAGCAACAACTTAGAATTGCTTGTCCCCTTCCCTCACAGGCTGTCATATCTCTGGTTTATTCACATAGACCACACAGCACAGCAAGTCTTTACCTGACCTCACTAGACAGAGTTAACTCTGCAGTCTGTCTGGAGAAAGGCTGCAGGATTTCCTTTTACTCTTAACTTGTTTTTCCATCATATGGAAGGGATCAGAGATGTTAGAGGAACATTCAGAAGGAAGGATGGAAGGACAGAAAAAAATTCCGCACCAAAGTTGATAAAAAAGCCTGCCTGGCACTGATCCAGTCAACTTAAAATCCAGTGAAGGCAAAAAAAAAAATCTGATTTTTAAGAAGTTCATAGGTTTTCAGAGGCAAGTCTTTGCAGTCATAGTTAGGCAGGCAGAAAAAAATTCCTTGCTACTGGCAGTAGGACTGGATCCTTGAATCAGTGATAATGAATGACAAACACAACTTTCATGCACAATGCTACAAGTAAGAACTACCTGAGGACCTGGGAGACCATCCTGATGAGATTGCAGATTAGCAGTAGTTAGTTCAGAATTTAAATGCAAGCCTGATTTAGAGCAATAACACTGGACTCAGAAACATCAAAAGATTTGAAAATAGAGTCAAAAGCTGACAAAGAGCATCAGCCTCAACATCATTTCACCATACCTTTTCTGAGTGATTAAGCATATCCTGTGCTTGTTTTCTTTCCGCTTCCACTCTCTCAAGATTGTTTTTAATGTTTTTTACTTCTTCTTGTAAAGCTGTAATCCGAACTGCCACAAAAAATTAAATATCACTCAATATTAGTTACTTTACTTGGATCATTGTCTTTGCAATTTTTATTGATTTCTGGGACCATAAAATATTTCCAATACTTCAAATTTATCAGGCATGCAAAGGCAGTACATTGTAGAGCAAACGGACCTTTTTAGACACTCTTTACGCATGTCATCAGTAACAACTCACAAAAACCAATCATGCAAAAACGGTTCCTGACTTCCATCACTTCCATTATCTAATATTCAAAATTTCTTTCATTAACCCAAGCTTTGCTATGCTATAGAACAAGTACCTATAAGTGATGCTAATTTCATTAATGGGTAGATAAGGCACATTACACAGAACGTCAGTCTCAAATGGATTTCTGGGTACCAACAAATATGTATTATGTATTCACCTAAGTGTGACTCAAACCACAGGGAAGTCAGACACTGAAACAGGTTCCCCATGGAAGGTGGGGAATCACCACTCCTGAAAGTGTTCAAAAGATGTGTAAATGTGGCACTTAGGGATGTGGTTTAGTGGTGGATTTGGCAGTTCTAGGTTAATAGATAGCCTCAATAATCTTTGAGGCCTTTTCCAACCAAAACCATCCTATGATTTTAAATGCTATGACATGGAAAAAGGAACTATTCCTCAAACCCCACAGCACCTACCCTTGTGTGGCACAGGAGTTCATACAAAATACTAAGTAGAATCACGTGGTTTGGAAGGGACCTCTGAAAATCATCTAGTCAAATCTCCCTGTCCCATGCAGGGACTAGACCCTGTTTCTCAAAGCCCCATCCAACCTAGCCTGCAACACTTCCAGGGACAAGGCAACAACAGTTTCTCTGAGCAACCTGTCCCAGGGTCTCACAAACCTTACTGTAAAAAATTTCCTCCTATATCTAATGCAAATCTACTCTCCTTCAACTTAAAACCACTGCCCCCTTGTCCTGTCACTACAGACTCTGGTAAAAAGTCTCTTGTCTCATAAGCTTCCTTTTAGTAGGGAAAAGAGAGTCCTCATCAAAAGCCTGCGCCTCATGGAAACTCAATACTGCAGACAGATGGTTCAAAATGTAAGTTAAGAGTCAGGGTCCATTAGCACAGGCATTAGTCATGAACTAATGCATCTGAATTGTTACTAGTATAAAAGAATCAATACAAATAGTAGAAAGCTTCAAGCATCATGAAAAAAGGGATTCCACATCTGCATCCCTTATTTTGCTCTTAACCTTGCTTGTAAAAGTAATGTAGAATCATCAAAAAAAAAAAAAAAACAAATGCAATTTAACAAAAAAATAGCCTTCTCCACAAATGAAAGAAGAGCAAGTGAAGGATATACCAGCTTGGCTTCTGCTCAAGGCAGTAAAACAGTGTAGCATCTTCTCTAGCACTGTATCAGCTCTTCATATTTTTGCACCACTGCACTCAGACTTTTAGCCAGTGCAGCTCCAGATTCACAATCAATGTTTGACACGCTTTGATTTTGATATTATCTCTCTCTCCCAAGAGCTGCTCAACATGATCAGAAAACCAGATCCAGTCTTCACAAATTGTTCAGTCACACTTTCTTTGCAGTTGGCTTTCCTTCCGATACCAAACTCTACTTCCCTTAAGTAGGGAGATCATAACTTTTTTTGGTTAAGTATAAATTCAGAATAATTACCCTGTAGTTCTCCAATCATTTCAGATCCGTGACTTCTGTCCCTTCGTTCTGACTCCAAAGCTGCTTGTAGTTGGTAATAATCTTTCTCCACCTGCAGTTTTGTGCCTTCCAGAACTCTGCACCTTTCCTGCAGTTCTCTATTCAGTGATTCTACCTGACTTAATGACTTGCTCATTTCTGTGTTACCCTTTCTCAGTCTTGCAGCTGTGTCAGATTCTGTCCTCAGCAAATCATTTGCTTCTTCTAGCTGTTAAAATAAACCAGACAAAGAGTCTCAAATATAAAGATTATGGAACCAGTTTTGCTACATTTGAACGTGCAAATCTAAAAAATAATGAAGAGAGGGAGCACAAACAACATACTTGTTTTTGTAACTGTGTTATCTTCTCATTTGAAATTTGTGAATGCTGGCTGATTTTTTTCAAGTCTTCCATCTGATCTTTTAGTGTGGACACTAAAGAGAAATTACACCATTAATACAGCATACTAAAAAAACCTTAAGAGTTTTATTCTTGTTTTTTTACTCAAACATGCTCCAAAATATTGTTTTGCATTGATAAGTCTTTTGTTGACTTTTTGCTTCTAATATATATTTTTATGTCAAATTTTGTGCTTGCAGACCAACAACACAGCACAGTGTTGCAGAGAACAGAAACTGAAAATAGGAACAAAAAAACTGTGTTCATTATTTGAAAAGATCCTTTTTCAAACTTTAAAGTTGCATAGCACTTAAGATACTATGATACTACATTACTCCCCAGAACACATCATATACCTCCTCAGTGTCAACATTTCGACAATACTGCATACCTTCATTTTCCACATTACGTCTTTTTTCATTCTCTTGTTCAAATTTTCTTTGGTACTCATTTATCTTATGTTGTAATACCATTTTTTCCTTCTCAATCTGAGACACTGTTGTTTCCAAGTTCTTCCTTTGATTTCCCTAAAATTCAAAGAATTGGTATTTCATACTTACGTTTTAAGTAATGATCACTAACCCAGTATCTCTGCAACTAATTAAACAAGGAAACTGATGCACTGTTTCAAATGAATGAATTTCTGGCTTCCTTGGAAAGGTTTTCAGAAAAGACAGCTTTTTAAACTTCTACATGACAAATTTATACAATTACTAGAAAAACTATTGTTAGTATGATTATATCTAAAGTAACTACTAAAATTATTATCAAGAGACAAGAGAAAGACTCAACAGAAAATCATCTGCATTTTTGTAGTAATTGACTTTGATAAACTCCAGAAAACTTACAATGAGTAGGACTAAGTAAAATATCTAGCAGAGTAAACAGAAATCAGCACGACTAACAGAAAGGTTTTTGAAAATGGTTACAAATAAAAATGTAATCTCCCAATGTTTTGTATTGAAACATGATCATTAGGTCTCAAACTTGACTACAGAACAATTTTTCTTAGTCACAGAAAAAACATTCTTAGAATTATGAAAGTACTATTCCTAACTCCACTCTTTACCCAATTAAGGCATCTTCAGGGGGAAAAAATATTACCTCTTCATCCAGTTCTTTCATTATCTTGTCTAGCTTTATGTTTGAAGATCTAAAAATAAAACAAGATAATTTAACAAATACATTATAAATACTGTTTTCCTAGTGAAATGATTTGTGACCATTACTAAAGTGAATGTTAATATTGACTAATGCTATTTTGTAATGAACATTTAAAGCTGAAGAAGACAATCAATCATGGCAAATAATTTGTAAAATATATCACTAAGTATTTATCAGCTTTGTTACAGACTAAATATGTGAAACTTTAGGTGCCACATTTTACCCCTTAATCTGCAAAAACCAGTGTATGTACACAACAGGTTATCCTTAAGATTAGAATACTCTGAGTAAGCTGCTAAAATTTTCTCTAGTTATGACCTTCAAATATCTAAAAGAGTTCACTGATTCCACAGTAGACAGCTCCCTGCTACATATAAAGGTATATGATTATTATTATTATTTATAAGTCTCTCTGTTGAAGCAATATATTAGAAGATTTAACTACGGAGAGAGTGAGGCACAGTAAAAGGCACAGTAAAATGCTGTTTAACTGGCAATAACATTGACACATCCATTGCATTTCTGTAGGCAGCCATCCCTCTTCAAAGAGCCAACAAAGAGGACCCAGACAAGGATGCCTGGCAGGTACAAAAGAGGCAATTACAATAGTTAGGAATATCTCCTATCTACTAACTCTGCAGTGAATGGCATGACATACCAGAAGACACAGTTGTGCTCTGACAACTTCAGTAGTACTGCAGGAAGACAGCTACTGAATATCCTTCAGGAATGTACATCCTGCTTGTGGAGAGCAATCAGAACGTGCCAACAGTGAGCTTGTGTTTAAGTAAGCAACAGTGTCACACAGCCTAAATTCCCACTAGACCATTTCAGTTACCAGTTTACACCTAAGGAGCTTGTACAGCTATACACTATGGTTCTAATTCATGAGTCTAAATTCTTCCTGTATCATATACCTAGTGTTCCCTCCTGGGATTATTTAATTCCTCAGGAAAAGACTTCAAAAGGAGAAGCTAACTGAAGGGGAATTTAGTTTGCATGACTCTCAGTAAAAATGTCTTATTATCAGAAAAGAAGAATCTTAACTGTTTGTTCATAAGTGCAACTGCAAGAAAAATGTCAATTTTCACATAGTTGCTACTTCAGCACAGTAGAAATGGAACTTCAGAAAGTAAATAGTTCTTCTTATATGTCAGCCATAGGAAACAAAAAAGTTGTCTTTCAACAAGTACCCTGTATTTAGAAAAAACCTAATTAATTTTAATAATCCAATATATGCCATATATACAGAATATCACATTTTCAAAAAAATCAGCATGGTGAGCGTGTACCTCAGTCCAATGAAACATCTGAATACAGAGATGTTTCAGGTAAACTAAAACACTTAAGTGTTCAGAAAGAACATGTGTTCCACAGCTGTCAATGAAAAAAAAAATTCTTTATACCATGCTCAAGAAAATTTCAGAATTATTTAAACCTGTCCCTGGAACTCCCTTGGAGAACTACAACACCATTCTTAGTGTTATCCTGGTAATCCCTAAAGCAGTACCACAGAACTGAAGTGTTAGATATACTTAAATTGTGTAAACAATTCAAGTTCAAAGTCTCACCTGCACTTTTGCTCCATTTCATCTTTCAACTGCATTTCATTATGTAGCTGTTCTTCTAACTCATAGATCATCTTCTGCATATTTTCCAGCTTTAAATATATGTTTGTACATGAAAAAACATGCATTATATTTAGAAACTTTAAAAAAGTATTTCATAATATTCAGTTCTGCTTACATTGTATCACAGCTTTCTCCTACCAAAATAAGACATTTTACCTTATTAAAATATGATATGTGTCCCTTCCTCCCTGCCCCCCCCCCCCAATTTAATTACAAGAAGTAAGACACTTTTTTCATTTGTATGCACATGAAATTTTAGGTATCTTCAAAATTCACAGGGCTAAGCTAAATCAAATCCTCCTTGTTTTACATATCTTCAGAATCTGCCTAAAGATATTACTGCAAAAATATAAGAAAGCATTTTAGTAAGTCTCAAATTTTCTTCTAGCACGAACCACCATGTGTATTTTGCAATGTATCTTCAAGCTCCCAACAATTTCAGGAAGCAGAACCAGACCAGTCAGTTACTGGCAATGGGGAGAAAGTGCTCTCACCATCTCTTTAGTCAGAGATCACTTTTACAGCTAGAACAGTACCAAAGTTTGAAAGATAGTAACAAACTTCAGATGTTAAGACTGCACATTACTACATAGCATGTACTGTTTGCAAGCAGGATAAACTCAGAAATTCATTCCTTTCATGTAGGGTCAAAATATCTACCACCTTCTATCGAATATCTAGGCACAATAATCCCATGCCAACATCAAAATCCTCATTTAACATGATGGTGTCAGCTTTGAAGGAGCTCATCAAGTCAACCTCGTGTTGACTCATTATAAACCTTTCCACCGATATTGTAAAGATTTCAGCCTATTTAATTTTTACACATTTCCCTCAATGCTGTTGGAAGTGCATAAAGAAGCACTAGATTCCTAATACAGACTCTCTTCAAAGCAACTTATCCAAATGTTTCTGATGCTTTGCTTTCTTGTTTCCTATTTTAACTCCAAAATCTCAAAAAACTTCCAAAAATTAGACATTTCAGCACTTAACAGAGCAGCTCTGGAAAACAAATTACTGGTGTGACATAGAGGATAACACTATGTGGATCAGACAATGCTTGTAGTTAAAAACAAGGGATGGCTTCTAAATCTAAACTTTGAGTACAAAGGAAGGACCAGTACACAATGCATTTATCTCCTTGGTATGAACCACTGAAAATAAAGCAAGAAGCAAGACTATTTAAAGGCTCTCATTGTAGTAAGAAAGGACCACAGTAAATGCCCCAAAACAGAGGATAACAAAGGTTCAACGTGATTGCTCTTCCATTTCCTTTCACTCATGTTATAGCCCTTCCAGACAGGGTGCACAGAGGAACTAAATGGGATAGATGAGAAACAGGTCTAAAAAGGCATCTGGCAACTGAGGCATTTCTGTACTGACTCCGACCAGCTTGGACTGCTATCGCATCCTCTTGCGCCTCTCTGTCTCTGCATGTTCTCACATCAGGCTGTACCCCAGGGGACCCATCTGAGCTTGCTGAGCAGTCTAATTATATCAGTAGAGACAACAGGCTTCCGGACAGAGTTCTGCACAATCTGCTATCAATAGACTAAAAAATACCTCAAGAAAATCCTGAGTTACAATTAACTCAGTATAAAAGCACGCCTTTAACTTTTACTTTGCTCTTGGTTTCCATTTTGAGTAGTAAGCAGGGGAGGAAAGGACTAAAGAAAAGCCTGCCTGCAACTGAGAAGTAAAGAAAAATCTCTCTGGAACTGTCATACTTTTTTTTCTCTTTACTCACTACAGCATAGTGAGTCTTGTTCTGTACCCCGAGCAATGAAGAAAACCTAAGATCCAGTGCAAAGGCATCAGTTAATCTCCTTTTTCTTAAAATCTAAACTTTTTACAGGTGGTTATGACAGCACTAAACCAAAGTAAGCAATCAGATCTTCAAAGGGGTTTAATATTCAGTAAAAGGACATTGAATTCTATTTTTGCACAACATCATGGCCTAATTCTGTGAAGTTTTACACACTTGCTAAACAGTTAGTTTCTTGGAAATTTGTGGCACTCATGTCTTTCCCCAAAGACATTCAAAATGCAGACGTCAAAATGCAGAGAGACCAGGTAACATCCTGCGTTTTATTTTCAGAACTAATTAATTTGCTAACCACATGTCAACATTACTGTTTTCATTGTAGCATGCAATGAAAGAAGAACAGCTGAGAAGAACACTGGGGGAAAAATACCTTGCAATAAAGACTTAACATTGATTTAAACCTTCCTGTATCACTCAAATTCTTCCAGACCTTCACTTCCCAAAATTGCTAAAATCACAAGACATTCCAATATGTCTGACAATATGGACAGGACTGTTGAGGATTCCTTAACTACACACTAGAGTAGTATTCCACTGAGTATGCCAAGTCTATTCAGTAACTCTCTTCAAAGCCAACCAAAAGCCAGCACACAGTTTTAAGTACTTTCAAATACTGGAAAGTCTGGTTTTGGTTTTTAATTTTACTGTATCAACAGTCAAATGCTTATAAGGAAAAGTAAGTATATCAAACACATCAATATATACAAAAAAATCAACACATTTCAACTATTAAATTCAGTTGCCCAATAACAGACACAACTAGTTCCCCTGCCCTGTACAAATTATCTCTAGGTAGTGCCGTGTGTCATTAAACCTTTTTACTGCTAGTTTAAGAAAAAAGGGAACACAGATCAGCGTATTTTCTACTCTCAACAGAAAACAGAACAAAATACTAACACAGTAAATCATAGTCAAAGCCAAGATTTCTTTTAGAGCTAATTACCAATTTTTGACCATGTTTTCTTCTGGAAAGAATGTGATCTGTAAAATATCAAACCATTTTCAGGGAACAGCTTGATTTATATCAGAATTTACATAGAATCCAAGCACTCAACCAAGTCTGACACAACTTAGTATATCTTCCTGGAAACCTGACTGCCGAGATGCTTGGGAATAAGTAACTGAAAGAATTCCTGAGCATTTCTTGCTAGGTGAACTGCTCTAGAAATGCAGATCAGTGCCCCAACTCCCAACAGCTTGTGGGGAAGGCCTGTGAAGGAGCAGAATGCCCAAGCTTGGAACATTGTTTTCCACCTTCCACTGAGTTCACTGGAAGTCCAGACTCCATGGTTGCCACAAAGCTACCCAGGATCAATAAGGCACTCTAAGAACACTGCACAAGCACTGGTATTTCTAAAGATAAAAACTGTGAATCCTTTTCCACAAAAAGTTTTGGCTATTTTATTCAAGTCAGGAAAACCAATGTTATATTAAGAAGTGAAATTCTGCTTTTCCAATAACTTTATTAGAGAGGCCACACTAAAGAGCTAGAATTCTTGCATTGATACCAAACACTAAGTTAGTTTAAGATATTTCTAACTCAAAGAGTTTATGCCTATATATATGCAATAGACTCTTTATTAGGACACAATAAAGATGAAGACATACCACACTTTTGTCCACACTGGAGCCTGTTCTGTTGTCATTGGAATTTTCTGCAGGGACACCTAAATACCTGCAAAAACATTTTTAAAGTTGTACTTGAAGAGTTGTTTAAAGACAAGATTAGGAAAAAAAGATTACGATAATACAGACATCCTAAAATATAACTCCCAGATTCATTGCTCCAAAATGTGGATAATCAAATAGCAACATAATTAGATTTAAGCACATTTAATGGAAAAATTCAACTTATTGAAAGGTTAGAGTACAAAGCTGTAATAGAAGGCCTCCAGAAAAAAAGGATTTCTGCCAAATACAATACAACCACTTCTCTTTTTTTTAATAACCATTAAAAAAAATCTTTGCTTTCCTTAGTTACAACACTCTCATTGGCTTTCATCCCATAAATATTTACTCAGGCACTTATGCAGCAAGTAGCAGTAATGAAGCAAAGTCTGCAGAGATTGTGTAACTTTCAACAAAGTCACTAAGAGTTCTACACACAAAAAGTTTGCCCTGAAGCCAGTGTTCTTATTTTACGTAAATGTTTTCTAAAAATACCATAAATTTCTAGTTGTGATGATTCTAGAGAGTCAGGTAAATAAATACAAATTACTGTTTTCAAATTCCTTTGGTATTTGATGTGATATTCTTGGCCTGATAACTGATCTAAAGAGACATAAAGCATCTATTAAATGCATCAGATTACATGAGAAATAACTTTCCAATACATGAACTGAGAAAGATGGACACATCCTTTTTGTTTCACGTGGATATTTCCAGACATTAAAAAAACCTCTCCAAAAGATCAAGGAGAGTAAAATCAAAGTCATCTCCAAACCATGGTCAAATTAAACATCAATCCAGCTTTCACACAATCAAATCACAAAGTGGAAATGAAACAGTTTCCTATGGAAACAAGCTTGCTGTTTGGAGTACAAGAAGCCACCATATTTTACACACCAGGGTTGTTGAGCAGTAAGAATGTGATACTTAGACAGGCACAGCACCAGCTCTACTAAATCTAGAAGAGAACTCACAAGCCAGATAGGGCTACAAAGCATTCTCAGCTGGTATTCCAAAATCTGTGTTAACATGTCCAGACACAGATTATTTTTAACGCTTGTATTGTTTTCCGTATAAAAAGAAAATGAAAAGTTAGGATTACAGGTTTAGCAAGCATGAACAGTCATTTCATATTTTTCAAGACAATCACACCAGCAGAATGTTACAGAACAAAATTCAGTTCTAGGCCAGCATTATAGTTCTAGTATGCCTACAAAGTTACAACAGTAGCAGAGAGCAGCAGAGCTCTTCAATGACAGGAAGAACACAGCCACCTAGCTCTCTAAATTCCTGATACTGTCTCCCAAAAAGGAAGAGAGGGAAGGAAGAAATTATGTTATTAACATGCCTCTTCTCAACAATATATTCCAAAATATTCCTGCAAGGCAAAAATTAAAACTTTTCAAAGTTACAGACTAAAGTGAGAACAATAGGTGAAACTCTTGAACTGCTGAACTCACCCAAAGTCTGGGAAATCCTGCAAGCCCTTCTACACCTTACCATGGCAAAAAGTAACAACAAATCCAACTCTTTACAGAGATGGAAAGAATTTCACCACAGGCTTGGAGAAGTGTTTCCTCTTCTAGCAAGGACGAAAACCAGATTTATTTCCTTTAAGACTTTCCTATCCAGAAATGCTATTAAAACTAACAGTCTATATCTGACAGTTCTACTAGAAGTTTTAGCCCATTTTAAGCCTGACTGACACCACAATTAAAAGCAGCTTTCCAAGTATTAAAAAGTTATTGAGATTTTTGAATGTAGATGGAGCTATCCATAGGGCCTACAATAATAATGACTGTTGAAAGCATGAATTAATACAGCTTAACTGATGCAATTTAAAAGTCTTTTAAGCAATAGTGAAAGCCATAAAGCATCAAGAACTCACTCTCTCAGTGGACGTGTACTTAAAAAAAAGAAAAATTATGAAGCAGAAAGCATGGAAATAGGAAATATTTCTAGTAAGCCAAGGTTTAATATACCACACACTAAAACACTGATGTAAAGTATGGAAATTTCATATTCAGCTCAGAGACAGTAATATGCATTAAAACAAATGGACTTTCAAAACCTGATTCATGATTCTACACACAATTCAGTGCTCTGGAGGCAGTTCTGCCTGGTAGTGGCAACAGTGGATTATCTTGCTTAGCTTCTGCAGTACCACTATAAATCTTCTCGATACAGAATAGGACACAACAAGATAATGTGGTATTTTAAGGTAATGATGTCTAGCAGTACTGGTTATCATAGTTAAAAAATGTAATTTTTAGTATTCTGAATGATTAGTAAGTATCTGAATAGACTTAAACCTAAATATTGGTTGGTAAGAGTCAGAAACACTGCCAACAAAGAATACAGCATTAATTTGCTTTCTGCACACATACCGACGGTTGCTGTAGTATGTAAATCCTACAAAAGGAAGCTGGTTGCCCACAAATGCTTTTGGTATGGGAAATGTTTCTTCCTCTCCTTTGTCTTCTTCCAGATCATCAAAATTACTAGTGTCAATGTCACTACTTAAGTCAGGCACAACTGGTGCTACAGCTAGAAGAAATGCAAAATAGTATGATAATAATCAGTATATCACTCAAGTCACTTAGAAAATTTTGCTTGGTACAGAGTAAATAAAACTTAAAACTCCCTTAAACAAAATACACCAGTCCTTTTGCTAACATGATACACAGGTATTCCAGACCCCCATTTCTGAGAAAAACACTATACTTACTGTCTCTGAGTGTTTCCCAAGCCCACTGATCATTTTTGAAGAAAAGGTGCCGTTTAATTTCTTCTACACCATTTCGTCCTAGCCTCACTTCCCTGTTAAAGAGTGTTTAGATTAAACATGTGAGATTCCATAAATTACCCTGAAGGAAAGACTCATTTTAAAACATAATCTAACAACAAAGACAATAAAATACCTCTCAAGCTACAGTAAAATGTAGACATAACTCAAATTTTTTCATAAGAATATCTCCATATGAGCACAGCAGCTACATTTCAGAACACAGCCTGGTTTTAACTTTTGTCTACAAGAAGCTCTGCTGCTCCTGTTTCCACCATCATGGACAGCTCAGGCAATTGTCAAGTTGTTTCACTGCACTCACGCTCAAGCACTAAGAATTTCACTTCTCCTGAGCAGTGTAAAAATGCACACAAAACAAATATTTTTTTTCTTCAACATGGAAATATTCTTAATGAAGACTTATTTTCATTGTGAGTAAAATATAAACCTTACCTATCTGTTAAAAAGGCACAAATGAGGTTTTTTGCCTCTTTAGAAATGTCACTGTCATCAGGGAAAGTAAGGGAGTTCTTATGGTTCATAATCTTACTGTATGTTCCAACCAAAGAATCAGCATAAAAAGGTGTATCACCTGAAAAAGCAGAACCACAAACATTAAAAAGATTAAAATTATTGTAGACTTGATTTGCAATATCTGAATTACATATACAACAATGTATGCAACCAAGTGAACAAGAGGCAAGGACAAATGTTTGAGAACTCTGCCAGAATTCTTCTAAAACACATTCTGTAAATGCCAGGATGTGTAAATCACAGCTCATGCCAGAAGAGCAATAATGTTAAAAACAAGAGTGATTTTAACATGGGAGTCTAGTTAAATGGTGCAGTCAATTCTGATGATCCTACTACTCACCTACAAGCATCTCATACAAGAAGACTCCAACTGACCACCAGTCACATTCCCGCCCATAGTAACCATCCCCTCCCTGGGACTTCAATACTTCAGGAGAGATGTAGTCTGGTGTCCCCACAGCCGTGTCACATCGTACCATTCCTTCCTGCAAAGGACAGGAAAACAGCCAGGCCAAATGTAAGATCCAAAACTGCCATTAAGTCCCATGAGCTTATGCAGCCTAAGCAACATCAACAGATCCACATCAAATTTTGTCAACAAACATTCTTTTTAAATTTTTTTTTTGAAGTCTAAGCTGCTAAAGCCAGAAAAAAACACTAGATCTGTCAAACACAATGGAAGTTGCTTTAAAAACCTCAGTTAGTATCCAAAAAGTAATCAGAATTGCATCTAGGCCCTGCACACACCACACAGCCACTCATGCCAGTGTGTCATTTGCTGACAGGATGTACTGTAAACAGTGAAGGCTCCTCTGTTAGCATAAATGGGTCAACATCAGGGATTCTGATAACAGGAACAGCTGAACTGCAAGTTTTTGGCCTCTGACCCAATATACTGGATGCTAGGAAGACTAAGGGTAGATAAGGCTTTGAAAATCTATGTAGAGGGACTTCAAAACAGGTAACAGATAAAAAGAACATTTGATGTTCCTCACAACCCCAAGAAAGAGCTGGCAGAACTGAGATCAGTCACACTGAAGCTGTCATCCAGAATGCTGAAGGATTAACCACACACCCTTTTCCAGTGCCATTCAGGCACTTCTGAAATAATCCTATGCTATTCCTAGAAATGGATCAATGGAAAAGCTTGCATAAAAAATATGTAACTAAGCAAATAAAATAAATATTAATATAATATAAATATTAATTTCGTGCTGCATATGCAGCAAATTCTAAATTAAACTCCTCTGCTGAGCAATTTTTCTTCTAGAGAATAACCTTTCTCTTTCAAAAGACTAGTCTCAAGACCACTAGGATTTTTACACACAGCCTGCACTTGGTTTTCACTGGTGCCTTTTATTCAGCAGCTAAGTACAGTAATTTATTCAAATATTCTGGAATATGATGAGAACATATTGTACATATGACACCAACTCTACTAAGTGCCACATATTTCAGATTTCCACAATATGTTTTCCCCAAATATATGTGCAGGCTGGCACAAACCAGTCAGTTTTGTGTAGGGAACAACAGTGCTACACAGGACATGAATACTGTTGCAAAACATTTTTTTATGACCTCGGAACACGTTTTTAAAAAATAAATAATTCTATGACACCTGTTTCCTTCAGATTTGTCCTCATGCTATGTCAGCAATGGCTAATAAGTAAAACTGGTATTCAGCAACTGGCATGTCAGTTTTGATTCTTTCATTTCTGGCACACTATGTAAAAATCATCTCTTTTCTTTGCACTAACTTTTCATGCCAAAAGAGTTAAAGAAATAACCCTGAGCATCTAGAGTCAATCAAAGGCTTGACTTCAGAAAATTTCTCTAAAAAACAGTACTTGAAGAACTATTTCTGCACTTTACATTGTCACTGAATAATATGCATGAATCACAGAATAATAGAATGATTTGGGTTGGAAAGGACCTTAAAGATCATCTACTTCCTTTCACTAGGCCATGAAGAACAATAAGGGAACAGAGTGGAACTTTACATTCTTCTCATCTAGCTTAAAACTTTTCAGTATCTTTTCACTTTTAAGCACGCTTTCCTTTCACAAACAGAAAAGTGAAATTACAATCATGTTTACCTTGTTCATCTTCATACAAGTACCAAAATCTGCTAATTTTAAATGACCAGCTTTATCTAGCAGCATATTATCAGGCTTCACATCTCTGAAAGAAAAATACATATTTTTAAAAGTAAAAATTCAATTTAATAGATTAATTTTATGAAAACAATGGAAGTCAACTGCTTTTCAGATGCAATATTTTATGGAAAAACAACAACATTAAAGCACCACTATTGCCTCCACTTTTTTTTGCTTTCTCTATGTATCACAACCAACACAGACTGCTGAACAACATCTTTAAAAATTAGAACACATGTGAGAATACAGCCTTCAGTCATCAAATTTAATAGACCTGGACACTAATCTTGAACCTCAAGTTCCTAAAAACCACTCACTGGTTATGTCAAACAGACACTGAACACATAGCTTCTTTCCTGTACCACTTCTATTTCAGGGGAACAACTGGATGCCATTTTCAAAATTCTATTATTGTGAACAAATATTTTCCCATGACTCAAGAGGAGTATTAACTTATACCACTCTCCAAGTACTTCCACTATGGAAGTTTTCATAAAGTAACTGGTTAAGTGCAGCATGTTAATGTCACTGAAGATACTGAAGAAGAATAGCAGTAAGAAATAATTACCAAGGTAGCATAACAAATTTCAGGAGAAAGTATATTTCAGAGACCTCAAAGGAGAACTCTGGCCATAACTGTCAGATGAAATGTAGTGCAAATGTACCAGTAAATTCACAGAACAATTTTGGTTGGGAGGGATTTTTTTAAGACTCTCAGCTGACTGATCAAAGTATAGCTGCGAAGTCAGATTGAACTTCAAAGTTACATTAGGTTACTCAGGGTCAAATCCAGGCAAGTTTTCTTTTTTTGAGGATGAAGAATCCATAACCTTTCTCTTGTACTGTCAGACCTCCCTCATAGTGGAAAAAAAACAACTCCTAATGAATAGCTAGATATTCCTCTGCTGCAACTTGTGTCATCCATTGCCTTTTCATCTTTTCACCATGCAACTTCAAGCCTGGTCCACTTTTTAGAAAAATAATAAGCCTGGTCAACTTTTTTTATAAAAATAAAGCCCTGCTGGGCAACTGGTGACTAATGCCTTGTCTCTTGGCTGAACACTGTTCACGTGAACAGAGACAGTGCTGATCCTAGCACTAAACCTCTGGGGAACTGCTGGTAGCTGACTGCTGCTGGACAGCACGGTCTACTCAAGGAGTATCTGGACAGTTATACCCATCCAAACTGTACCTTTCTAACCTGGCTACATCTACAACCTTACTAAAGTCAAGACAAACATACTCTGCCTCATCAGTGAAGCCCATCATCTCAACACAGAAGGTAACTGGTTTGGGAAGGCATGTCCCACCCTTCATAAATCCACGCAGGCTGCTCACAATCACCTTCCCATCCACATGCTCAGAAACGGTTTCCTGACATTTTAATCCAACTGCTCTTAGGCTGGCTAGCCTTCAGCTCCTCTGACTCTCTCCTCACTGCCCTTCTTGGGGCAAGACAGGTGTGCCATTTGTTTCCTTCCAGTCATCTGCAATCTCCTAACTCCCACACACCTTCCAAGGTGACAGAGAGCAGTATCATAAGGCTACTTGGCAGCTCCCTCACCACCCATGGCATGTCCTACTGTGTGCCCTGGACATGTGCATATCCAGTTTGCACAACTGGGACTCAGCTTGACCTTCCTCTGCCAGAGCAATGCTTTCCTCTCCCAAGCTCTGCCATTGCGCACAGGACCCGAGAGGCCTGAAAGTAGACCTTATCAATGAAGGCTGGGCAAAGGCAGCAGCCTCAGCCATTCCCATGTCCTTTGTCACTCAGTCCCTGACAAATTACGCAGTAGGCCCGTACTTTCGTAAGTTCCTTTTCATTCATCAGAGTTGAAAAGATTAACTACAGGGGAAAACAAATTCCAAAAAATCTCCTGGTGTCAAATTAATCTAAATTTTCATGAAAAAACCTCTCTGTGCTGCTGGCATCTTCTAATGCCTGCTTTCTAAAGCTTGCAATACACACGTACAAATGGTTCATTCAGCCAGATAATTTACCCATTAGATGCAGCATAGCTACATAATTAATGATGCTCTAGATCCTACTCAAGCAATGGATTAGTAGTTTATTTTGCTTTGTGTTAGCTTTTTTTGCAAAAGCTTATGTGTTAACACTGATCTTGTGACCAAATAACAAACTGAAAATGTATATACTATAGTGTATACTACACACTACTCAAATTCTTCCTGTATTTTCTGCTGAAAAATTTATTCTTCTGCTTCCAGTTAATGTAATTAAAAGCTAGAAACAGACAAAAGTTCAAATATCAAAAAGAAAAGTTCTCAACCTATCTGAGAAAAGACTACATTTCACTTTAGGACAAGTACATAATATGAAACTAATCCAAGCTCCTTTGCTCTGCATCTCAATTTTCCATCTTGCCCCTCACAAGAAACATATGGCTGGGAGATTTTCCTCACATTGTTCACAGATTCTTGTTTAATGGGTCACTGAGGCTTCAAATGCCTAGCAGAGAATTAATTCCTAACAGTGGGTACTACTGTGATCAAATTCCCTAAACAGCTTTTTCTAATCAAAAGAAAAGAACTATTTTGGGGCCAACATGCTCATACCATTTTTGTTCTTGTTATCTCTTGGTAAAGTGAGACAATTTTATTGCTTCCCAAACTGAGGAACATCAGCTCGCTGAACACCTTTTCTTTGATATATCACCTCAGACTTACAGTTTCTGATGGCAACAACTTTTCAATTTATTTTCAATAATTATGGAATAACAATAAAGAAGTAATATCTTGAAATTTAAAACTGCCTAGACTGAAGTAATTCTGGCAGCATGAAGAAATAAACAACCCTATGTAACATCTTTTTCTTTCTCACCTGTGTATAAAACCCATTGAGTGAATTGCATCTAATGCAAGTACAACTTCAGCAGTATAAAATCTTGCCCACTTCTCTGGAACATCGTAGTTACTCATTAAATTCACCAGGTCCCCACCAGGCATGTATTCCATCACCATGTAAAGGTAACGGTCATCTTGGAATGCGTAAAATAACTGCAAAAAAGCAAAAGCAAAAAATAAGCCAATTATGTTCCAGTTATCTTTAATATTTTGCTTGTTGGCAAATCAAAGGCATTTCTGTGCAAGCCGATTTCCAAAGTAACAGAATTGCTACAATAACTGCAGCAACTCTGCATCATTCAGCAAATCTCCTAAGAAGAAGTTAACCTCTAGAGCCAGATCCTCCATCCCTTTATATTACCCTGAAAGGAGTAGAGTTCTGGTTACAAAATATGATTAGTGAATTTGGTGCAATGAATTTTGAGATAATTTCAAAGAATGCTCATTACATTTAGACAAAATGTTTTTCTTTCTCACTGGGATGCTAGTTGACTCATATGTAAAGATGAAATTACTCTGTTGCAAACATCTGCCTGATTCTACTTGTATTATCACTAAATGCTTATTTTTCTATTGCCAGCATTTATTTATTACATAGAAAATGAGCCTAAACTTTGAACAATAAAAATATTTCTCTTAAAGTTGACAGTCCTCTGTTCAACATAAATAGTGCAAGCAGATTTTTCTTTACTTAAAATTGTATGAAATTCCTAAGTTTCATTCTGCACAATCACACCCAGACAGATAGTAAAGCAGCTACCCATTTGACTTGGGTAAATCTTGAATGAGTTTGTGTAATTCCAACCTAACAGAAGAATTTATATGCTTAAGGGTAAGAACAGTTTAAATTAACAAGATGACATGTGCACACACAATGCTCAATGATTGGTTCAGGCATGTTCCTTAGAACTTCAAAGGCAGCAGCGCCTCCGAAAAAACTGTCAGTGACAACACTGAAATGTGGAAAAATAATCAGAGCAGGCATAATTTGCAAAGATACACACACAGAAATTAGAATACACATAAGCTCTGTCTTAAGTACATCTTTCTGGTATGCTGGATGATTCAAACTACTACAGAGCAGATGCACCAAAATATATCTGGCAATGAGTTTTAATAATAAACAGAATAGTTTATCTTGTAAATGTGACAAAATACAGTTTGAAGCAAGTTATACCTGCTCCTTTGTATAGCATTCCTTAGTCATGTATTCCCTAGCAGACAAAAACAAAACCAAAACAAAACAAAACAAACAAACAAACAAACAAACAAACAAAAAAAAAAAAAAAAAAAAAAAAAAAAAAAAAAAAAAAAAAAAAAAAAAAAAAAAAAAAAAAAAAAAAAAAAAGAGACTTTGAAACATGTAATTCCAGGTCATGCAGTGTTGCAACCGAACTATTCTACACTGCCAGTATTATTACCTGAACAACCCAGGGACTATTAGCAAAAGCCATAATATCCCTTTCTTCCCAGAAGAATGCAGAATCGGATCTTTTTATCATCTCAAATTTGCTCAGAAGTTTCATAGCATACACTCTCCTTGAGGATTTATGCCTTACCTGTGAAGACAAATGTAACATACAGAACATATCAGCTTCCCATATTAACACATGAAGAAGATCACTGAAATCATTACTTTTCCTGCTTTACATTTAACACATTTTAATAAGACCCTGCACATTACTATAAAGGATTAAATACTGTACATCCACAAAATAATTACATCTGACAATTCATTACTTTTAAAATACTTGCTAGAACTTTTCAACACAGAAGTCCACAGGCATAGGAGTCACATAATCTGCATGTATATGCCTTTAAAAGGACAAATATTGGCAGTTAGTGTTGTTAAATACCATAAAGTTAAAACTATAAGCATTTTCCAGAGTTCATTAGCAGATGTGTATACTTGCTGCTGTATTTCCAGTTTCTCCCACCAGCACTTGATTAAATAAAGCAGGATTAACAAGCCTGGCTGCTTAACCTATCACAAACAACACACATCTCTCATCTGTGAGAAGTATGTCCACAAAAATCTGGTGTAGTCCCTGAACTGGCAGAAACTCTTCCAGCCCTTAAGACTTCAAGTGTCCATGTAAACAGTGGTAAAGGCTACTTTTCTTGATTATGAGGAATACACATTCCATTTTAAGAGAGAAGACTACAATGCAAAACAAGTACTTGTGCACTGGGACAGGACTGAAAAAGGACATTTTCAAAAACATTTCCTTAAAATGTAAAGGAATAAAATTTCACTGAGCCAAAGGCTTTAATATTTAAGAATGCATCTTCTGAACACTACACTGAGATGCATGAGGAAATACTACAGAATACATTCAAATGCACAAATAGAAACTTAACTTACCAACTGAACCTCCCCAAATGCCCCTCTGCCGATCACCTTCACCACTTCATAATCTTCAGCTTTCATGCGCAGATCTCTCATTTTATTTACTGTGTCTTTATCTACATAGAACAAAAGTCACATTTCATATATAGTCAACTTAATTAAATCCATCTGTCTAACTTAATTTTTTCATAGTTTTTAGAAGAAGTGCTGCTCAAAGAACCTACATTGCCATTGAAAAATTCTCTGCAAGAATGCATGACCTTATTCTCACAACCAGTTACCAAAACCTGATATAAACTAATGCAATGACTTTACTATACAATCCTATTACAGGAGATCTTAATTTAGAAATTTTGTTAAAAATAATTACTGGAAAAAAAAAAGAAAAGCTATGCAAAAATTTCATATCCAGCATGATCCTGCTTGCAAGCTGATCAGTATAAAAAAGATTACTTCTGAATAAATATGCAACACAGCTGGGAAAGTGTATAAGAAAATACACTACAAGACACTTGAAAAAATATTTTTTTAAAAAAAGTTATGCTTTTCAGCACTTTCATGATTCCTAATACTCAAAAAAAGTAGATTTTAATTTAAAACATGCAGTGGGAATCATTGCAATTATTTATATAAACTTGTCATTCTATAAACTAGAATAATTTACAAACTCCCAGTGGGCAGATATTCTAATTCTAATTCCAAATTTGGTAAAAGATTAAAACAGTCTATTTTAATCCATGTGGGTCAACACTGGCATGAGACTACGTAGAAAAGCTTCATGCTTCAGTATTTCTAAAAGCCAGGAAGTTCTACTAAAACAGATATGCTTCTAATAAAAAAATAATGCAATGGTATTTTATTTTCAAAAGTAGTATTCTAGGCCTAAAAGCAACGTTTAGAGAGAAGTAAAGACAAGGGATGAAAAAGGAGGAGAAATAAAATATTTTAGGTTCATACGCTAAAAACTGATGAAGCAGTTGACAGAAAATTATCATTAGATTTCTACCTACACATGCCACAGTCTAAAACAAAGGCAGCCTATCTCCAATAAAAATTCAGTAAGATTTTATTACCTCAAGAGGAACAAACATAGTTCTGTTTGAATAAATACTCTGCAGCATTATTATCTAATGTAAAGCAACCATTTACAATGCAGCATAACACAGGCTTATTCCGGTAAATTACAGCAAAATTTTAAATTCTGACAAATTCTTTCACACAGGGATCAAAATATTCAGTAGTTCCAACAAATAACGCATTGCCTTGTTTGCCCTGGTGACAAATGACTTACAGAAGAGGAGAAGCAAGACTGCACAGAACTAAAATGCAGCAATTTTCATGACAGTAATTTTCTAGCTATTGTTAACCTCCTGCCTAGTAATCTCACAACAGGAGGTTCACCTCTTCTGAACGAAAAAGCCAAAGCACAATATGAATCCTTTAAATGGTATTCAATCACAAGCCCTGCCTATGAACAAAGCAGAATTAAGGAAAATACATGTGAAGAGCAACCTAAGCTAAGGATTTTAAAATAATGTGAGCCAAGCTTGTTATCAATTGCAAATTGAAATTTACTGCTTGAGATACATACTAACACTCAGTTATCTTCAAACACCTTATATTAACAACAGTGTTGGAAATTCGACCTCCATACTCTAACAAGGTTTATCAGGCTGCAATATACTTCAATAGGCAGTTCCTTATCTCCCAGGACCAGTGGAGGACCTGCCCAGCTTATGCTGTATGAACAGCTGAGGTGGCTCCCATGGCAAAATCACCCTCTCCCAACTTGCCCTGAACTTTGGGTATAGGTTCAGATGCTGCCCTGAAATAAACTGAGTCACCACTGCAAAGCAGGCTGCTCTCAGATCCCTCCAATACTCGTTTCTTCATTCTTTTAATTACATATGGTAGAGAAACCATAAGGTTCTACATTTGCAAAAGTCTCCTCAGAACCTCAGCCAGAAGAGGCAGATTCTGGAGGCTCCATAAATATACAATGTACATTAGGGAAAAGTAAAAAGGGAATAAGCAGTGGTTCATAGGGCAATCTGTCTACAAAATAAAGGAAGCAAACTCCCATTTTATTTGCCATCTAGAAATTTATTTTAAATTTTTGCAATAATGTTGTCAACCAAGCACCTAATTCTGCAAAAAGATATTTTAAACAGCCTTCTAATAAAATTTAAAAGAACATGAAAATGTCTTTTTTATTTTTTAATAGAAATTCAAGGCAAACTAGACTTCACACAGTTCCCTCTAAGGCCACTACTCACACATCCACAGCTTGCTTTCACATTTCAGCAAGCACTGCAAGTTAAGGTTTCAAAGGTAGTTTGAAGGGAACTAATGTGTTCTGTTCTCCACCTTCAGATTACTTCAGGTCACATATTACACAGTATATAATTTATACCTAAAAGATATTCATTATCAGGTTGTAAATGTAAAAATTTTCTTTCACTCAGAAGCAGAAGTGAAGCTTTTTGAGACTCACTAATTATTTCACTGCTCATAAAAATTACATTCAAATTATCTGTTGCAATGAGTATTTCCTTTGCCTGATACAACTTCTCTTTTCTCCAAGAGTTTCACCACACCTTCTCAGTAAATAACCGAGTATACAAAATGTGCATATAACTCAGCATATGGTAGCAATACAGTTTGAACTGTGAAAAGTTAAACAGAACATTGGAGCTTAGGCTTTCAGTAACCAGCTTACATGCAAATGAGCCATCAAACAGATCTAGTAGACTCAAATATTCACACAATTGGAGATGATTGTAAAATAATCATCACAAATTCACTATCACAGGTTACAGTTGCACCCAATAAATCATTTGAAAACACCGTGGAAACAGAAAAAAAAACTCCACATAAACTTCAAAGCAAAGACAAAAATTATTTTAGTCACATTACTTTATATTTACCACAAAAATATTTATTATAGAATTCAATTTAATTGCTTAAGCCTGTAATAATCTAACAGTATTAGCCTAATTTCAAGTTTTGCCCATTTAGTCTATAGGCAGAAGCACGTCTACAATCAGCAAACATTTCTACCACAATCTTCAGAATTTGTCCATTTGGCAGCCTTCAGAAAAGTTTTGATTCATAAATGCCTTTCTGGAGTTTTCTTTGTTTTTATTTTGGTTTTTTTATAATGAAAATTACGTAACTGTTTTTTCTATTGAAAAATCAATTTTAATTACTTTAAAATAATTATAGAGTATAATGTGCAGGAAATCTGGTAACGGAAAAATACAAAGTAAATGTAGAGAATTCTGCACACACATCAACTGCATACACAAGTAAATGCATCAGCTATGCAGTATAAGATTTTCATGAAAAGAGACCTTTTATACTAAAAAACCCAAAAGCTTACAAAATAATACTCCAGTCTGTTAGTGAACAAATATTTAATATGATTTCATGACACTGTATATATCACTATGCCATTTTACTGTTAATGGTTTATGATATCTTAGTACATGAAATTAGAAAACAAGTTACGGGAATCCAAGGAGTTGCCCTAACAAGAGGCCCTCCTCTTAAAAGGCTTTGTGCCACTGCAGACAAGGCCATTTACAGGGGCAACAGATTGGACATTCAATTGCTGAGGATGAGATTTGCATAGGCAGCTGTTACTTCTCAGTGGGAAATAAATAAATAAGACTCTTGCACCCAATAAATAAGATACTTGCACCCAAAAACTCAATGCACCCCAAATCCCTAGCTGCCTTTCAAAGAGCTAGAACAGGTGTTTTCTTTTTGATATTGCACACTTCTGCTATTTAGTAAATTAAACATTAAATACTTACACCTGTTTAAGAAGTTATCAATGTTCTTGTTTTTTCTTAAGGCAGGAAAATCCAAGTCATATACCAAAGCATCTAATCCATCCTGAAAAAAAAAAACAAACAAAACAACAAGCAAAATTAAGTATTTGGAAAAATAATTACACATGCTGCTAACTTAAGAGCCAAGATAAAAAAAACAGTTGTCCCTATCAATCTTCCATGCAAATGAAATCATTCACATTTATTTAATGACTGTTAGCAGTTATGTGAAACAGCTGTTACTCCTTCACTTCCACAGGACTCATCAAAATTTAATTCCATATGCTTCTATGTATTATTATCTTAATTAGCTCCATACTTACATGAAAATAATTACTTTTTCCAAACACAAAAAGAACAAATAGCAGTTCTAATGAAGTTCAGTAATATTAAAAAGTCACAGTGCATCACATGGTAGACACTTGAACACTAAATGGCAACTGGCAAATAGGACAAGGATGGTAAATTAATTCATAGAATCAAACCCCTACATTTTATCCATTGAATTCAGTGAGAATTCTCATGTTGGCTTTATATATTCCTACTCAGATCTAGAAACAAAGAGCCACATGCCCATCTGGCACTACTACCACAGCATACATCCCCATAAACAAAAGCAAACCAAACACCATCAAAAAACCCAATAGAAACATGCAACGAAGAAGAAGATCGTTTAAGGTCTCATTAAGTGCTGTGAACTTTGTGACTTAAGAGTTTAAGTCTAAGTTTGTCACTGGGTATAAATGACTCCTCAATGGGTAGCATCTTCTTGGATAAAAACTAAACCCAGTTTTTTGGCTAAAAACCACAGATATGGCTTTGACTGAAAAATGATCAAGTATTCTAGGGAATTACGTAACAAAGAATCAAAGCACATTAAGGAGTCNNAGTATTGTCTAAGTGACAACTGCAAAAACAGAGACAAAGGTCTTAAAATACAAATTGATGGATGTTACCAAAGCATGCCAGAGATGTACTGCTATTTACTTGTCCATTCATAGCTAGGTGTTTATGTTACCTATTTTTAACCTGCTTGGAGTGAGATATTAGAACAGACATATCTTTGATCTGATCAGTTCAGATCTGACTAGACCTAATTTGATTGCTTTCAGCTTTTAAAAGGATGTTTCTATCCTTTTTTCAGGATTGAAAACTGATCCATCAGTCTTTGCTAAGTATATCAAGTAACTATGCCTGAACAAAAGCTAAAGCATAAGTTTTTTGAAAGCTTATTTTCCAGGAATATAGAGATGAACACATTTTATTTAGACTGAAATATTAGTCTTTGATCTTTCACTTCAAATTCAAACCTATTTTTCACCTCAGTCTTTCGGACTGACTTTTAACTACAAAAAAAAAAACCAAGTGCTATCAAAATCAAAATTATTTCTTGGCTTGCAGTCCTCACTTTAAAAGAAGTGAGACAGAAATTATTTACTTCAGATATAATAAGAATAGGCAGTAAAATCATGCTAGAATTTGAAAATGTGTAGCTGCAGGGACAATCAGAATTACTTTAAAGGCTGGATAGATTAAAATTGTCAATTTCATAAAAACATTCATTTTTTAAGCTACCTCTGTGTAGAGTGGCTCATTTTGAACTAAGAAATGCTAAAATGAAAATTATTCAAATCAA
>WBNO01003578.1:52330-90277 GCA_013400575.1 Peucedramus taeniatus | reverse complement strand
CGATCCCCGCGGAGCCCATCGATCCCTGCGGTGCCGATCCCCGCGGAGCCCATCGATCCCTGCGGTGCCGATCCCTGCGGAGCCCATCGATCCCGCCGTGCCGATCCGCCGGTGCCGATCCCCGCGGAGCCTATCGATCCCTGCGGTGCCGATCCCCCGCTGCCGATCGATCCTTGTTGCCGTGCCATTGCCCGCTGAGCGGGTCTACCCGCGCCGGGCGGTGGCCNGCTCCAGACAGTTTGGGGTTGCGGTTCCGTCCGCAGATAAAGGCGCTGCGGGACATTCCCTGTTCCGATCACCGCAGGTTTCTGTTGTCAGCAAATCCTACCGAAATCCTCGGTCGTGTGTCCCGCTGACCCTGGGCCAGCCGCGGACCGCGCCGCCTCGGCTACGCTCTGGCCCGGCGGAGAGTTTGCCCCGTTTCTCATCCTACCGCAGCTTCAGGGCCGAGATCACCATTTTTGAAGTTATTTACAAAATGGGATAAACGCATAGCTTGCAAGTGCAAGTAGTGCTATAGGAGGGGAGATTGGCTTAAATACAGTTTATTGCCTTGGGACTCCAAGCTGCAGCGCAGGAGAGGTGGATCCACGCTGCCTTCCGCCGGGAACGTGCTTTCCCCTGAACTACAACCGCTGTCTATTGGGACAGAGCACAGGCATGTTTTACATCAGCGTTTATCTGTCAGTATTTAACAGGCACAAAAGTTCCGTCAGCTGAAGTACAGTATTTTCCATAAATGTGACCAATTATGCAAAATGACGCTTGTTGTCTTACTGCTAATTTAACAAGGAGATTACGAGCTAGGTCAACAGCAACATGAAGATCTGTTCAAAATACAAACTAGTACATGGAGAAAATTATTTTCATGTGTACATAAAATCAAGTAATTTGAAAAACAAAGTTCACCCATTTAATTCTAACATCTAAAATCTTTGCTATATAAATTCAGCTTAACATGTAATCACTTAAAAATTCTGGACAACATAATAAAATGTTGCCAATTAACAACATCCCAGACAAGTTAAGATCAAAGTTATGGATGCAGAAATATATAAAATATCAATGTGGAATACAAATGCATTCATCATCATGCATTCATCACCAAGAGACTACAGTAGTCTTCTGGAGTTGCAAATAAAATATTTTTAATCCAACTGTTCCAAATTCTGGATTGCTACTGATACATTGCTTCATGGTTTGTGAAGTTCCACAATTAAGAGGTGTCTGGGATCACATTATTTATTAAAAGTGATAAGTACTTCAGTTTGCAGTGCTGTTCTGCACTTACTGCATATCAGAAGTGAGGGTGAGCTGGCAGAGACTATGAATCTGATGTTATCAGCAGGTTAAACTTCATCTGGAGGTGGTATTAATCCCACCACACTTTCCTACTGATCCTCTGTGACCCTGAAGGGATTAGAATGACAACACCTCCCCCAGAAGCAGGCTTGAGATGGCCAGAGGAAGCACAGGGAGTGCACGGGCAATGCAAGCAGCAACTTGGGTGTGCCATGGCCAGGTTCCTTATGGCAGCTCCATGGCAGCTGACCTGGAACAGAAACGCTGCCAATCTCACATTCTGCACCACTGCAGCTCAGAACTGCACGGCCATGAAGTGTGCAAAGCTTCATACCCTCAGCTATGAAATTCTCTCAAAAGGAAAAAGGCTGCAGCTGACTACTGCAAACTCTGCTTTTGGCATGCGGAAATATTATTCCCTTATATCAAACTTGCTAGGTTGTCCCTGAGCCTGAGCAGACAATAGACAACAGAGTTGATTTAATGTAGTGTAGAGATCAGAGCTAGACCATTTGAAGCTTGAGGACCAGATTGCATCTGTGTGCATCCTACAGAACTACTATCCAATTACAGACGTAAGTAACTAATGTAAAATCATCCCCCAGGCCAAGGAAATAATACTTACCTGCAGCAGATGTTGGGTAAGGTTTTTAAAGTAGTACAGGAAATTTAGTCATACATCTGCCAATAAAATTAACAGGTAATGAATTTTAAAAAATGAGTGAAACCTTTTGAGAAGGTTAAAAGGTTGGCTGAAATGTATATCTGCATTGAAATTAAAAGGATAAAATGGATAATTTTTTTAATCAGGGCAATAATTCCATGGCTATTGACCCTTCCTTCTCCTCAAATGCTGCCTATCAATCTTAATTTTACTTATAGCTAAGCACTGTTGGCAGCTGAGCTTAATTTTGAATTCTTCAAAGGTTTTATTTTCTGTATTTAAGTAACTCTGAATAAGAAAACATAACCAAAGGTTACATAGGCTTCTGTCATTAGACAGTTGGGAGAATTTCTGTGAAGGATACACCAAGCAAGGGCTGGAAATAAGAGAGTTCAAAATTAACCAAAAACTCTTAATCTTGATTGCTTTGTTGGACCTAAGAAACCTCAATGACTTGAGCAGTAGAAATTTCACATTTTGGTGAAGACCTGCTGGGTCTGACCCAGACTGTCAATCAAAACTATATGTGTGTGCATATATAGGTACATCTATATATCTGTGCAACATACCATCATGGAACCTCGAGCACTTATGATGCCTGCCAGCTCTACCAAGGAGAACAGCAGTCTGAGTCTGAGTCTTTTCACCTGCTTCTTTATAAATTTCTTTTGCCAGCTACAGGGTTCAAGGCACAAAACCCTTAAAAAGCCTTTCCTGTTCATCAATCGCTTGCTCAATCTATACTGTATCTATTGCTGCTCCCCTAGCTATAATGGCATTTCCAAATGGGAATTCTGACAAAGCATTACAGTATTTCTTAGTAACAGGTATAGCACCCATAGCCATTAACATCAATAATTCAGTTCATCCAGACCAAGGTTAAAAATGTCTTCTCTCAGATCTTATCTACTGTTCATAAACAAGGATGTCTTGAAGGGGTTCTGACGTTGCAGCAACTGGTATGATGAGAGCAGTAGCCTGTAATAGGAATGCAGACTTGGACAGAAGCTCCTGGGGTTTCAAGTCAGCCAGCATGATACATAATCCATTGTAGAAACTCCTCATGTTCTAGGTTAAGGCCACTAAGCTTTCTCAGGGCTACTGTTCAGTGGGAAAGATGCTGCTATTTGCACGGGGGAACAGGTTCAGAGGAGCAGCAGCACAAACACTGAAAATACTGTTTTCTGGACTCATTTAATCAGTGTAAATGAGAAAAAAATCTTGGCTAATTCCAGCTGAAGTACTTGTGAATTACAGTGGGACATGACAGCTCTGAATCCAAAGAACAGAATGTCTGTGGATGAAAATATAACCACTCTTTTCTTTATGCACTTTCTCTTTATTCCACCTCTAAGAACTAGAGAAGCATTCATTGTCTTACTCAGGTGATGAGAGAATAAGCTACTTTAACTTTAGAGCCAGAAAGGAAACCTTGTTCATAGCCAAGGTCTGAATTCTGCACTCATCAATGCCAAATCAGTCCCTTGCTTGGGAGGGGACTCCATTACAGACTTACTATTGATACTCTTTTTATGGAAATGTCAACATTGCAGGCTAGCAAATAATCTATCTATAGCATTCATCAATCCTTTTAATGAAGACTCAAACCACCTCATCACACATCTCAATAAATCAACATGGCTAACACATGCCAAAAAAACATTTCTTCTTGACCCTCAAAGCAATCAGCTTATGCTGCTGAAGCAGGAAGCTTGTTTGTCCCCTGCATTGTTGTAATCTGGTGCATACAGCTGCAAATGTTGTCTTTGCTCACAAAGCTTCTTAAATCCCTTTTTTAATTCTACTAAACTCTTTGCCTTGATGACTACCCATGACAATTGGATTCCATAGACAGAAAATATACTGTGTGAAATCGTATTGAAAATGTGTTCTGGAAGGTTTTGCTCTATGAATTGGGACATAGAGGCTTCAATTAGCTGACTTCAGTGCACACTTGATGAAATTTCATCTTATATGAAGTTCCCCTTGCCTCCATGATCTCTGCTACCCTCCATTACTCTTTATTCTGCGCAGTTAATTTTCTGGTTCCTTTTTAAGTCCTCTGAGGCAAACCCTGGCCCTCATGAATGTATCAGAGCACCTGTGCAGCCATGCACATAAAAATAGGGAAGGAACAACAAACACACACAGATTAGCATCTTCCAACATACAAGGCACCACAGGGACTCTCTGGACTCCCCTCCCAGGCTGAAGTCAGTAATTGATTTTAATGGGAGCAGGGCTGAGCTAATGCTGGCACTTTGGAAAATCCCACCCAAGGGATTCAGTGATATTGAAAGTGCTTGAGGCAGGTTAACTGCAGGCATTTCACTAATGGGGAATGGCGCAGTTGTCTTTATTAATTTTCCTTCTCCAAAGTGCAATTAGAATGTATATATTTTTATATCCTTAGGAACAAAATAATGTAAAATGTTTCTATTTCTAGAGACTCTTACTGAAAGGCAAGTAAATGAGTGATTTTCTGCAGCACAGTTACAGGCCTTAATATCTATCACACTCTGCAAGAATCTATTAATACTCTCTTGCTGCCCTTCTTTTTCCTTCAGCTCACTCAATATGATTACAAGGGAAAATAATGTCACCGTGGGTCCCAATCACAGCAGATGCACTGGCTATTTGTAAAGCAAGGTTTTTCATCATCTTCCTGGAGTCAGGAGAACCAATACTTTTCTATCTGACTGTACCTTCAAAACCAAGAGGAAGAAATTTCAGTGGTGAAGATGAATTGGAAAATGGCCATTAAGATGTGGAAGAAAAGGTGGCACGAACTGGAATAAGGCACAAACACCAGGAAGGGGGATGATGTAAACAAATACTAGAGGACATTGTTATGGTCAGTTTTTGGAAAAGTCACTACACGGTAAGTGTGGTCTAAAAAAAAAAAACCAAAGCTATGGCAACCATTTTGCAAACAATTCTACAAATGAATACAGTCTTTAGCTGTCTCTGAAAACTATGAGATTACTCATTCATAAAAATGCTGAGGTTCTGGTACATTATTCACTTAAAATACAAATAGTGATTCTTTTCCACACATTTATTGAAACAAAGTGTGGTCTAAAAGCATAGTGGCATCACCACTTCACAAACATCACCACTTCAAAAGATCCCATTGCTATAGTGTGATGGCAGAGGTTTGGTCATTAACATCACAGTGAAATGACAGCAGAGTACCAGAAGTTTTGAGTCTTGAGAACAACTGCTTTACATAAAAGAATCAAGACCACAATATGTTTAGAATACTGAGGGAGGTGGGTGGCAGAGTGAGGTGGGAAAAGAAATTCAGTTTGTTTCTCTTTGTTACTTCGACTTTGTGATTGAGATTTTTTGTGAAAAGTTCTTCTTTTCTTGCAATGACCTTCTTGATATGACTATACTGACTCTTTAGGTATACAGGCTATGCTTGATCCCAAACTGGAAGAGTGCCAGGACAACCCAGGGGCCTGCATTAGGCATTTCTCTGGATCAGGCTGGAAAGCACTTCTCAGAAGATCTTTGGAGTTCATGTTATCTATGTTACTGTTACAGAGTAAGGCATAAAAAAAGCAACAATTGGTCATTTACCTTTCAGATTACTTTTAACCTATTTTTACTTCCTCCATGACAACATTTCTCATTGTACACTGAAAATTCAGCTCACCTCAGAAGTGACATCTTTTGCTTACTGAGATAGAAAAAAGGCATTTTAACGTAAATGTTGAAATGTTGAAGTGTCCTTCCACACCAAATACTATATATCTAGTTAATCCTCATTACAAAATAACTACCTGCTAGGTCTGATTTAATAATTCTTAAAGTGTAAATGATGTTATCAATGTGCAATAAAATAGAGTTATCAGTTACATTGTTACCTGAGAGAGAGCTGAATTTTTGATCTTCAAAGAAGATCACTATGAAAATCCAAAGACTACATTTAGTTTCCTTTCTTTACAGAGGGAAATTCAGTCAAATCCATTCGTGCACTGGCCATAATTGCAGGGGGAGCTTTGTGTGGATGCTCTACAGCAATGTGACACAGTTTCTGGAGCTGCAGAGATAGATTGACACATCTCTGGTATACTCAGTACTGGCAGTGGTTTGTTTTTCCAGTCACGATTACCTGTTCTTCCCCAAATATCTTCAGCCTCATCTTGTTCTCAGATCTCATCCTGGAAAGTGACCTGCTCAAATAGACTTTTCATTTCAGGAGACACTTGGCACTAATTTATTTGCAAGACCAGGTAGAAAGAAAAGCTTTCTCCAGAAGTTCTGTTATTTAACTGTACCAAATGTTTACAGTGCAGAACTCTTTTTTTCATGTAATTTTAATACATATATGAAATATTCGACATATATCTTTTAAATTATACATTAGGATTTACTGGAATTTCTGTCTTGACCTCTTAAGTGATATTGACTGGACTGTTAACATTTTTTAAAAGTAGTTTAAGTTGGTGCAGTTGTTCTTTCAGTAAGTGACTGAAAATAGTTGTGGGAAGTTTCAGATTCTTTTTTTTGAACAGCTGTAGATAACCGGACAGTAGATGTCTGAACAGTAGATTTCAGCATTTTTATCACTGTAATTTGAAACTCCCATTCTGAATTGAAAAGTTGAAAATAAACATTTTGGCACGTTTAATGTGATCTGCATGATGTTTCTGGACTTATCAGAGAGAGCTATCGTGATTTTTTGAATAATTTTAGTGATGAGGTAGGAAAACTTAAAGCACTTAAGAATAACTTTGAAGATTTTTATTCAAGATTTGATGAGCAAAAATCCAAGCAATCCTCATTAGTAATTCCTTCAGAGAAAATTTCCTTCTCGAATCTTAATGTGTACTTGGGAGACGACTTGGGAGCATCTGTATAGGAAATTTCAACTGCCTTAGCTATCAGTGTGATTTCTCTTAGTCTAAGACACATGGGCAGAGTTATATACAGATCACCCATACATACATATAATGTATGTCTGCATGTAATTTGTTCTCAAGTACTCAGGGATTACCTTTAACTAAATGAAGAGTGGGATTAAGTGAACATATGGTGTTAAGAAAGCTGAAAATAAAATCCCCCTCCATCTTACTCTAGCATACTTATATTGCTCATTAGGGGATTACTTCTAAGTCTGTGTGGACAAGCTTTCTGAGGAAGGAACTGAAAGGCATAAAGTTTCAAAGGTTATGAGAGAAATCCTGCAAAATTATACTGTCTAAGTAAAAGGTACCTCGTCTTTTATTCAAATACTTCAACTCATTTTTCACTTGTACTGTACATGTGTACATCAATGTGTACATGTAGACAAAAAGAAGAACCAGTGGATTCTTTTCACTCATGTTATCTCAGGTAGGTTTTCTGTAAGTCACACTACAGTCATAACTGGATGCTGCCTTCTTGTTAAAACATCTTTTTATAAATGTGACTAGAAAGCTCACAAGCCTACATTGAAGTGACAGATTTTCAGTCAGAAAAATCTATATATTTATTTTTTTATTTGTGAGATTAGATTTAAACTCTATGATTTTCCTGATTATTTACCTCACAACTAAGCTTAAAACAGATAAGAGAAAACTTGCAACATCTATTGTATATGCCAACTAGTAACAAACTGGATAACACGGTGTGAAAATAACATCAAAGGACAGAGCCCATGGTCCCCCAGCTACTCTATGGTTTTGTATTTAGCTATTGTAGCCCAGTTCATGCTTACCAACCTCAGCGAGTTCTTCTGGTCACCTTGGAAGCACTTACTGGCACTTCTCTTTCTTGAGCTGTGTGTATGTTTGTATGCTAGGTGATTCTGCTGTCCTGTTACTCCCTCCAGGGCCTCCAGATCCTCCCAGAGGTCCATTAATGTTAGCCAGTTTGCCCAGCCCAGTACACCCTCATCACATGAGCTTCCAATTCTTGTAAAACTCATCAAAATCTAACCATCTCTTCCACTTCTACTGATTAGTTGCCCTCCTATAACTACGAGCTATCTTCTCCTTCAAAGAAGGAATAATAAATAATAAGTTCTCAAATAAACTCTCTGGAGCAATCTATGAGGCCACTGCACAGTCCCTTACAAACCTCTTCCATATGCACTCCATTTGGACATCTGTACAGTAGATAACACCACCAAGGCAACCAGTAGGAATACAACTGTCTTAGAGCAGCAATCTGCCAATGCTTACAGTGCACAAAATCTATGTGTGCAACTGCCTGTTTTTATTTTTGCTATTCTTGTCCTTCCTTTCCCATTTCCTCCACAGGATATTTTTCCACTTTTTTTCATTGTGTCAAAACTCATTTCAGCTCTTTAGTAAAACATATGTCCCCTGTCACATATGTGTGAGTATCTGGCATAAACAAGCACTGAGAGCAGAGGCAGGACCCGGGTTGCCACACCCCTACTGCTGCCTGTGCTGTCAATACTGACTCAGGCAGCAGGCAGCAAATCCCACAGATCCAGGCCCCATCAGCTGTACAACAGACTGGCTGCCCTAGCAGCCAGCTTGTGAGCAGTACACGCGGTGCCCTCGGACACAGTGGGCAGCTGGTCTGGTTAAGGTGGCCAGCCCAGAGACCCTCAGCTACTGAGCTACCTGGCCAGAGTGACAGCTCCTGCAGGGCTGCTTCAGCAGCTCCAAATAGCTCCATCCATCTTATTCCATCAGGACAAAATTTTTGCACGGGAGCCCGAGTTCTGTTTCAGTACAGTAATAAATGGCACATAATAATAAAAGAAGCCTGGTCTTTTAGGGGCTTACCCCTGCTGATTTACAAATGCATTGGAGAACATTCAAGGTGACAGGCTGTGCTCAAGTCTCACCAGAAATGGGATCTGGGCTGCAGCTGCAGGCCCATCCCCAAGGCAGGTACTGTTGTGGTGGCGGTGGGGGTCACAGCTCTGTAAGCTGGGCTGCATGTCTGCTGTAGCATGTCTGTATGTCTCCTCTGCTAGGACTGTGGAGCAGGGGATTGAGGGGTGGTGCCAGGCCCCTCGTAGCTGCAGGAGCATGTGGAGGGCTCTTAATGGACTAGATGTGGCAAGGTTCTTAATGCACTGGCTGCTTCCTGAGAAGCCCTCCTCTATCATAGCCAAAAAACAGTGGCGAGTAGGGTCTGTGCAGCTGTGCCAGGCTGGGGAAGCGAAGATTCAAACTGCAGCTGTGTCTCCTTTAAATAGTTTATGAGTGGTGCTCACTTTGGGTTTTGTTCTACAACCAAGCAGAAACCAGCACCAGCAGCACCCCATATGTTCCTTGTCGTTTGTTTGCTTGGGCATGTTTATTGTACAGGTTTACTTAGGATCTAGCTATGGCTATGTCATGGGTTCGTTGTGTACATTGTCAAAGACATGAGACCAAGCCCAACACCTGTGTTTAAAACATTATGGCTGTGTCTGAAAAGTCAGAAAAATGGGTGTTCTGAGCTATTCTTACACCACTGTAAACAATTTTAGCTAGCTAAATAGAAATCCTGCCACTAAATACAAGTGTCAGATTGCAACCAGATTCTCAGCATGCCAAACCCACATCACTGTTGTTCTAGACTTCCCTTTCACTGAGTAACCTGGCAGTGCCTTGTGTTTAAGCAGCCAATAGCAGAACTGCTGTTACCTACTCCCTGATCATCTGACTGCTCCTGTGCAGTTCCATCTTTCAGAGAGTGACAGTGGACTCACAAGAATCCTGGGGCATACTGAAGGAAGAAGCATAACTTCTCTTCCAGATGAGAATGTACCCAGAGCTTGAAGTACTGCTGCTCAGAAAGTTGTGTGCAGAACAGTGTATGTATTGAAGCTCAAACTTACCTCTTGGAAACAAATGTCCTCCTTTAAAAAAGATAATTCTCCTTCTACCACATCCTTTGGTCTCCAAAACATCCCTAACCCCACCCCTCTGACATCTTACCCTTGCTCTCTGTAAGGTATGTCTAAATCAATTTGCTGTTTCTGTTGACCCATTTTTGGACAGCTTAATATACATCATTCACTCCACTGTGAAGGTTCAGCCTATTTGCAACCTTCTATTGGTGCTTCCCACTTTAGGATTTCAAGACCCAAATGGCTCCCTAAGTGTTGATGTATTTGCTGCCTCCTTTGAACCTAAAGAATCCACAGGTGGCAACAAGATGTATGCAAGCAACACGTGCTGCTAATTCTTCTGAAAGTCTAAGATTAAGGCTAAGTCCACTGAAAGCCTGTGCCATTATATGAGTATCAGTCAGAGAAAGGAAATTTTAACAGCCTTTATAACTCTAACATGTAAGTGAGTGTCCTTGGAGGAAAGTATTTTGGTCACTGTGGCTAATGCTGAGCTAGTGTAAGCTGCATGGGTTAAGCATATTTATTTTCCTTTGCATTATTTGTCCCTGCAGGAGGACTGTGTTTGAACAGTTGGTAGATTCAATCTAGCACAGACCTGGCACATAGTTTCCTGCTACATCTATTCCTGCTCCTTTCTGGTGAAGTGTCATGTGGGATTAGCACAATAAATCCAGACTACAGCAGAGAAATAGTGTTCATTTTAATTTTTCCAGTATTATTAGTTTGTGATGCAGTCCAAATATAGCTGGAACCCAGAGTTTGTATTCAACTTGACTATGTATTTAACTTTGCCTTTCCCACTGACATGTGTAGTCCGTATTAAGGAGAATAATTTTGCAGCACAAATTCCTTTCTGTCTCAGTATTAATTATTGTATAAAAACAACGTCACTCAACTAGTATTTTTAATTTATGTGGTGTTGTTGTTTGCATCTGCAAAATCAGTCTTAAGTGAATACTTACCACAGCATGGAAGATAGGGCTGGAAGGGGGTAGGCCAAGGGTGCTTAAGGTTTCACTTTGTGAGACTGAGTTTCTGCTGAAGCTGAAGCAGAACTGCATAAAGCTAGAAAAGGTTTCAAACCTGGCTGCATAAAGTTAGGAATCTGTGTATCGATGACTAAATGCAATGGCCTGGTTTTCCAAAATGGTTGACATTCTCACTGAAATCAATAGGCATTGCACATGTTTAACACTCTGGAAAACCAGGCCACTTATATTTAGGGATTTAAATATTTGGAGCTCAAATTTCAACTACTAGAGTTAAAAGTCAGAGTATCTAAAGCCTATTTTTAAGTAGGATGTCTGATCTAGTGCTAGAGGTTACAGTTAACTAAGATAAATGATTCCGATGCTGACCCCCCACTGCCTCCAAAACCATTACCCGTATACTAAGATACCTTAGCTGTAACCTAGGCCTCTAACTGAGAAACTTTGTTTGAGAACTCTTCTTGGAAACCCTTTCTACAACAATGTTCTTCATGGATATTAGCACTAACAGTCAGCATTTCCTACAATTTGAATGCAATTGTTATTAAAGTGCTGTTTGGTCCATTTGGTTTAAAAGAAAGAATCAAAAAAAAGCAGAAAAAGTGGCTGTGCAGTTTCCATCCTGGGTGGCGGTACCATTGCTCTCTGCAAAGAGCTGGGTGCCTGGAGCCTCAGTGCTCTGAAGCCCTGCTGTCTGGACTTCTGAATGGGGGAAGGCTGAGGGTTTGGGGGAAATGACCTCAAACAGCTGCTCACAGGCAAGACTGAACTGGCATAGTTATTCAATCACATTGCCCAAGCTCTTTGCCTGTAAAGTCTCGCCAAAAGCAAACACAGATAAAGAAGCTTCCCTGCTTCTAATCCATGAAATAGAAAACTTATTTGCTTCTCACTGCTTGGCCTGGGAGGCTAAACAGGTGATCTGCTTTTTTGGTTAGCTATTACTATAGTGATTGGCTCTTCTTGAGGGTACAGAGGCACTGGTTCATATTTCCCACTCAGTTCTGAAAAAGGGTCAAGCACCACTTTGCTTTAGTCATTGAGATCTTTGTGCCTGCATCTGCACCAGGAAAAATCATTATACCACAGAGTGGAACTTGGCTTCCTCTTTCTGTTTGTCACATGGGGCGTTAGAAGACAGTGTTAGTAGCCACAGCACTACTTTGCAGTCCACCACAAAGTTCATTCTCTCACCATTGAGGAAGAATATTGGATTATTACTTCAAACATTCATCAAAGCATCACACACAGCTCTGCTCATAGCTGCCAGTTCTACAGATGCAGAAACCAATCTTTGCTTTATACACTGGCCTGTGTTCAATAAGGTAGTGTAGGTACCAGGAGTGTAGGACCAGGCAAGTCTCTGCAGTGCTGTGTAGCTGGCTCACAGTTCAGCAGAAGCAGAAGCACAGACCCAGGGATGTGAAGATTGTCATTTGGGGCTAGTTTAAGTTAAAATTGCACTCACAGTGTTTCTGGAGTGTCAGTGATACTCCTGCATTTGCACAGCTATCTTTAGTATGAACTTCCAGCATGTAGCCCATTATTTTGCATGCTAGAATAGAAAAGGTCCCTTAAACAAATACAAGTTCTTTCAAAGAATTTACCTCATCACCAATCCTTATTTTGAAATGTCCTTGTAAGCATGAGATTCCTACACACAACATTTTTTGTTTCTGTTTATTTCTGCCCCAACACCAAGACCTGGTGCTCCCTCTGATTTATCTCGTGGGAGGAATTCAAGGAAAATCACTACAATACAGGGTCTATTTCTGCAGGGTTTGAAAAAATGATTTAAATAGCAAGTACTGCCAAGAGATTGCAGGAGTCTGAACCCTGTTTTTTAAATATCGTTTGGACAGTGCCTATGGTATGGTCCTTTATGTTCCAGAGGCCAAGACTTCCTCATTTGTGTAAAAAAAAAAAGCTGTCAGAAAGCAGCTGTGTGTTAGGTCATCACTGTACTATTCAGAAGTGGAGAAGGCCGGTGCTCATGTATCCTGCAAAGCCCTGACTCCAACTCACCTAACACAGGAGAGACTTCCTGTTTTTAATGGGTTTTGGACCAGATCTTACCCATGAGTAGTAGTGAATGTTGGTGTGACCCAGATTCAGGAATGAGGTCTGCTGGGTACATTTTACAAGTAAATACTGAGTACTAGTGGGGACCATGATAACAATGCAGGCTCCCTAGAGCAACCTCAGAGCACTCTGCATTACTGAATCTGCCTCAAGCCATAACCTGCATCTTCAGAAATCTTTCTGACATTGGGTAATTTATTCTTTCAATAGATCTGCAGGGAAAACTCTATGACTAGCTTATAGGAAAAGTAGCAAGAGAAGCAGGGATGCATTTGTGACAAAGACCTGGAACTTCTGATGAATGTGGAAAAAGCTGAGGGTGCACCTTCTCTGTCAAAAAATCACAAAAAAGCAAAACCAGGCTTCTACTTACTTTTATCCACAAAGAGATTCTGTCTGAAAGCCAGAACTAAAACTCAAAAGTTCCTGGCTTAGACCAAAACCCTGCTGTGGGATAGTGTTTCATTATAGAAGTTACTTATCTACTATTTAAAGACAGGAAGTGTTATCTGTGGTTAGGATTAATCTTCTCTGTCACATAGCCTGTCTCCCGAATGAGAGATTAATGCAGAGTATAGTTTCCTGACAGGCAAAGAAGCATGGTATGGATTTTGTTAATTTCTGTGGGAAGAACCAAAGCCAAGTAAATTGCGCCATGCACTGCATGTTGGAACACTGTCAGCCAAAAATATCTCAGCTCAGACAGCTCATTGTGCCAGACCTGATAGACAGAAATGGGCAAAGAAACTTCTATCACACCCCAATGTCCATGTCTACCTTGCCCAAAAGGGAGACTGACCAAAATACCGGACATGCAGCAGAAAGTAGGCAGCTTCCACTTGTCCTGACAAACTTCAGTGCTCCTTCAAGAAAAAACAAGAGTGCAAGAAAAGCAGGACCCAACAGAGAGGTAGGGCAAACACATGGAATGTCAACATGGAATAGCAACATCAAAGATGCTGGTTGAGGAGCAGAGGCAGAATGGAAGAAAATGTGACCGGCATCTGCTGCCTTGTGTCATCAGTCAGCCATTGGCACCTTGACCACACACACACAGAAGGCACAAAGATAGGGCACAGTGAGATCTGACTGCAAAACATCCTCTTTGGGCTCTTGTCATGCTGCCAAGTTGCAGATATAGTGCACTGCCCTTTGTGCACATTCACAGAGGAGAGGAACTTATGACAATAACCCAGGATAAGATTTTACTTGTTTAACTTGAAGGAAGGAGGTCATCACATATATCTTTTGTCTTCCCAGATGCGGCTACCTTGTCTGCTTTTCTATTTGTATAGTTGTCTACACAGCTGAAATATTTGCTTTTTTTCCTGTGCCCTGCAGCCAGTGCAGCACTATTTGAGCTGGTAAAATGCCAGACTCTTACTCAGTTGTAAGACTGAGCTGGTGATCTAGTCAGCTTTGTTATGTTATTGTCGGCCACAGCAGCAGGATAGCAGACATCACCACCAAGATTATCAAAGAGAACATTCAATCTTGAGGGAAAAAAAACCCCAAAACTGGATCATAAATTACAGCATAAATCTATTTCTAGCCTAAAATAATATCTATTATTATCAAAACACGTATCCTAGAAAAAGGTCAGGGCTTGACCTGCTTGTTTTGGATGATATGATGTGCTGCTGTTGGCAATGATATGATTGGAGCCATATGGGATCTCCAGAAAATTATGTGCTAATTATGCAATAATGTGATCAGTTCATGTGTACCTAATGCCTGACTTTCCAGTGCTGATGTACAGTTTATTCCCCAGCAGATCAACTATGTGCGAGAGCTTCAGGGATAAATACAGGAAGCTGTTACTTGAAGACAAAGGAATCTGTGGTGTGACTCCTTTTCTTTTTTCACATTAAAATTATGATGGGGTTGTTAATTTCAAATTAGAATTACTCTTGTTTCAGTGTAGGAGGTGGTTTTTGAAGTATAAGACAATAGAACACTGTCTTGTGTGCTACAGCCTGAGTATAACACAACAGGATCAATCTAGTGCAAACATCCCCCGTTTATCTTAGCAGGACACATAAAGATTATTTTTAATCCTTTAAGTGCTTTGTACCTTTAAGATGGTATTTCTGAAACCATGAAAGGCTCATTGTGACATTAAGTATTGATTACTTACAACACAGCTCACACAATGTTTTTGTGGTATACTACTGAACTAACACAGCTTGTATTTTCACTCTTCTTTAAAGATCTAAAGTTTCAATGATCCGATGGGCAGCTTAGAGCTCTGACACACTTCTTGTCCTCAGTTGCCCTTATATGCTGCTTGGAAGTGCTGGGCAGTGGCCAACATCCCTTCCAGTCCCCAATGACACAGGCTCAGACATGAGAGCTGCATCAGAGCTGGCCATGAAACCACAGGGTAATCACACTGTACACTGTGAATGGCTGCACCATTCAAGTAGAACTGTTTCATGCATTCATTACATGTTGTGTTTGGAAAGTGCACTCAGGATCTAAAGGCACTGCCTGGCAGCCCAGCTCCACTTCATCCTCATGAAAATAAGGTGTATCTTCTATACTACACTAAACATGACAACCGAAACCATGCTTCAAAACACAGTTGGCCTTCTTTGTGTTACTTTTTCCCTCTGTGCTGCTTTAGTCTTTTCAGATTGCTCCTTATGGGCAGCAGGCAGTGGGTATGTGTTTCTCTGCAGATAGCACTGTTCCCTGCCTTTGAAGCACCCTCATGTTGTAGTTTGCTCTTTTCTTTATTTCTTGCCATGTAAATAGAGGGGCGGAGGCTTTATAGATAAGGGCTGGGAAATGGCTGAATGTGTGTGTCTATGAAACATAATCAACCAAAATGAAAGCTGGACTGACCCTTGAAATTTCACTGCAAACGTTTTCATGCATGCAAGTGGCTTAGCTGACTTCAGACGGGCTGCTAGTTTCATAAAGGCTATCTGTGTGGAAGAGACAGCAAGATGGACACTGTTTATTGATATGATAATGTAGCTAGCTTGAGGCTGCTACATTGAGACTGTGATGAAGGAAAGATAGCAAGTTCATAAAGTGTTTAATTTTAAAGCATGTAGAGTATTATTAGCAGAGCAGCTGTAGCTTTTTATATCATTTCGTAACGCATGTGATGTTGCATTTTGAAATTAAAACCCTTTTTATGGATGTCTTTTGTCACGGACATTGTGGCCAAGAGCTCTCCTTTTCCAGGGCATTCACTAACGAACTGTGCACTGACTCAGACACCTTTGAAGGGTAAGGACCTTTAAAGCACAAAACCATTTTCCAAGAAGAAAATTCGGTGAGTTTGGCAGACTGAACTAACTAGCTCTAAGGAAGAAACAGCCTCTGTTTTTGCATCCCTGCAGCGGAAGAGTTGAGACATTCCCGGGCGTGGCCCTGGCAAAGTCCAGTGCCCACGTATTTCTGGAATGAATGCCAGCTGCCTCCACATCTTCTCATTCACACATTGAAACACTGTACAGTCAAAGCCATCAGGACTTGCAGAGAACTCTGCAAATGATCTCAGGGGAAAGTAATCTAGGACCTTTTGCTCCTAAAAAAAGATACCCCTGAAACTGGACTCACATTACTGGAGGACAAGGGAGCCTTTTGAATGAAGAACAGAACCTGAAAAATCCTTATGCTTTCACTCCTGAAGGACCTCCTGGGCATTCCACCTCAGCCATTAATTCTTCCAAACAAAATCAATGCACATTTAGAACTCATACTGATTGCTTTAAACAAAAAGATGGGCTCATGGAAGTACATAGCTGTAATATAACTCCTAGGTCACAGAAAGGGTAAAGGACTCCTGCCACTAGGTTCACCCAAAAGACCTGCCATCTTCCACCAGAGACATGAAGTAGGTTCCAGATCATTCCATGAACTTGAGAAAACCACTGAATCATTTCTTGGTTTAGCTTTCTCATCTCTGAATAAGGAAATCTTTTTGCAGAGAGGGATTTAGCTTAGAGATCTGCTGAAAGCTTTCTGCTCTGAAGGAAAATATGACAAGTATATGACAATGTTGTGGCATACACAAAAAAAAGCAGCACTAAACCCAGCTTCCCTATAACAGTCTTGTAAACAATCAGCACCTTTCAGTGGATATGCTAAAATCAATGACATCTTCATACATACAGGTCCTTTTGAGGCTCAGCTGCCAAACATGACCTTGTAAAAACATTATATTCCTATGAAAAACAGATCTGGACACTGATAAGCAGTAATGGAAAATTACACTTGATCCCGTAGACAGAGAAGCATTAGATTGTTAATCTCTTATCCCTTCAAAGATCTTGTCCACTTAGAAATGAAAACCCATTGTTACCAAGGCAAGGAAGCACCTTTTCACTGGATTAACTGCTGACTACCTAATGTCTTTCCTTCATATGCCAAAGCCTATGCTGCATTGTGCCCTCTCTTCTCCCACCCAAATTACTGCTGAAGATAAAGCCAGCAACTGCTCCCTGCAAACTTCTACTGCCTGCAGGCCATCCTCTCTGAGCCACCTGTGAAACCAGTCATTTTACCTTCTCTTATACTTCCTGCAGCAGAAGGCAGGTTCATACAGGCTCCCCCAGTCTGCCCCTGCATATCTCTGTCTCTCCCCCTCCAACTGCAGTAATGCCTTTGCCTGCTATGTTTGTTTGGGTGGGCTACAAACCAGCACAACCCTGCCCAGGATGGCAGGGTAGGGGTCCAGGCATCACCCTGCATCGGTCCCTATTCCAGTGCTTGTCTGTGTAGCTCAGGGACACCATCTGTCCCTTCCCTCACCTCTCCTAGGTCATTCCAATCCCCACCCACCTGCACCTTAATCTAGTATCTGGCATTTAGGTTTGACTGACTTTCAAAGTATAAATGGGTCAGGTCATTTCACATAGGCTGATAGGTTGTGATTGCAGCTCTTCATGTGCTGAGTCACTCTGGCAGCAGATGTCATCTGCTTCTCGTTTGAGGGAGAGGCACACAGTAAATTAAAAATGCAACATACACTGCTAAAATCTTATACAGCTGTATTCAGCAGAGATGAGTGGGAGTTCAAGACAGTAAAATTACAGGGGGTTCTACTACAAAGGCAAAAATTCAGGGGAAAAGCTTTTGTATAAGCACTTAGTTCAGTTACCCACATGTGCTTCAGTAACTGGCTAAATATAGAACACCCAAACTATTGGAAAAGCAAAGAAAATGGAGACCCAGGAAAAATAAGCCACTGATGGTGATGCAGGAAATACTTCTGAATTAAACCATTCCGCTGCAGCCTTTGTAATAGTCTCAGAAGACCACAGTTGTAAAAAATGAGTCATTCCTGGGCTTCAGTGTAACATTGGCTTGACATTATTGACGAGGGATTGCAAAGGATCCATGTGGTAGTAGGGTAAACTGTGTTTGTTTTTACAAACATGTATAAAAATACACATCACTAGAAAATCAAAGCAACAACCACAACATACCAAAGAGTTTCCATAGGAGACAGGGAGCCTAATTCTCTGAGAGCCAGTGACCCCAGCTGCTCTCAGAGCTGAGAACGTCACTCGCTGTCAAGACCTGACCCAGAAGAAAGGAAATCAGGGCTGCATTTCATTATTTTGGCACAACAGACTTCAACAGCTGCAACTAAGGTTAACGAACTGCAAGTCAACTTCCAGAGGCACAAACCACATCAGCCTTCCCTCAGAATCAGACACATTTGTTTCCCTGAAAATCTATCAAATTCATTGCAAAAACAAGGTCCTTTGTATGTGGCTCAAGCTGCTGGAGTGGAAAAGGCACCCTGTGTAAGCATAGGTCAAATGGGGTTAAGCTTGCTTTCTTCCAAGAGTTATCTGGAAAGGATTAGAATCCAGCAGCACCACTGGCCACCAAATGTGCTCAGACATCTCAGCTGAACTCTTGGTATCTTCCAGCAAAAAGATTGTTTTTTGTTCCTCTATTTGTTCTTGTATATGTTTATGGTACTTACTGGCAGTTGACATTGGGAAAAAAAAACATACTTCTAGATTTGTATTTGTTGAAAAGAGGGAAGTTTTTACTGAAATAATTTCCTCTTTTTCACAGGAAAGAAATCAGTAGTTTTTTACTGGACTGAGTCTTCTGTAAGTGCAGCCTGTTGGCTGGCTAGCTGGGCTCATGGTTACAACCCTGTTGCACTCCGACACTGCAAATTCTCAAAGCAGAAGTTTTTAAATGTCCTGTCTTCTTCCTTTCCCTTTAAATCACCTTCAGCCTGGTATCTCACTCCAATTTCAATAGGATTTCAGGAGAGAGCAGCTGAGCATTGCTTTGTCTTTTACAGCCTTTATGACAAAGATTTTAGAAGTTTTTATAAGATTAAAGATTTGTAGGGCTAAGTAGTGGATTTGAAATACCTAGTTCCAATGTACAAGATCTGAGGCAGCAATTTCCCAGAAGGTGGCTTGGAAATGCCCTCCATGTGACAAAGAATCCCTGCCCCCCCCAAAACCTGGGAGTCTCACATGGATGAGGTTTGTAAAGCTTCCTACAGCTTCACCTTATCCCAGTCCACCTCTACACTGCCCCTGCAGGAGTCAAGCTCGCAGGGCTTCCCATATGGTGTTGGGAGACAAATTTCACATGGTGAAACTGGAAAGCACTTCAGATCATACCATGAGATTTGGATTATTTTAATTTTGTGGGGTTTTTTTCTACTGAGATCTATTAATTAGCACATTTGACTAGACTGGAGGAAGAGAAATCTTTAAAAAATAGACTCCAGGGAACCATCTCAAATTAGCTCATGGATGACTTCTGTCTCCTTTTCCAATGATATCTGCTCTCTGAAGGCTTAGGAGTCTGTTTCATGTTTACCAAAGTGAAAGCTATTATATTACTGAAATCAAAGTCCTTGTAAGTAATTTAAGAAGATGAGCAACAGTTTTTTCAAATGGTCATGGATTGCATGGTCTTGCCTGTGAAATTTCTCTGGAGAGAAGGTCACATCTTGCAAACTTGCCCTAAATTTCCACCATTTTAGTCTGCCAAGGGCAGGACAAGATTGGCCACAGGGCTCTCCTCCTGCCATAGGGCTGTGGTTGCTGTCACCCCCACAGCCTGGGCAGAGCACTGGAATGCAGAGTCCTTTGCTCCAAAGTGGTCCTAAATCAAGCTTTGTACAGCAGACAGGAGGTATTCACATCCAGCATTTGAGGCCTCTCCTGAATACAAAGATTTTTCTTTAAAATACAGTATTTGAATTTAGTAGTGAAGAGTACATGTCGAAAATGACTATGCCAGTTTGCAATACTCTCTCTGCACTGTATTATCAGGGAAGAAGTGCCCAGGAAACAAAACCCTGAGCTATATTCAGTCCTGGTGTTAGCTCTTGCATCCTCATTTTATCTGATTATTTATTTTGCAGCCCAGAGTGCAAGCCTAATCAGAACTCCCTATCTTCACTGCTTATATAACAACTTTCTCTGCTCCCCCTCTCCTTCTGTAAGCTTTACTCTGAAAATTAAAAAGAAAATTTGAGGATACAAATATTCTCCTAAAAATGCAAGTTGCTTGATCCTTGCTACCTTTTAAAGGATATGGGTCTGTGGGAGACCACACTTCTAGCAATCAGGGCAAGTAAATAAGAGTTTAGGGCATGCAATTCTGTCTGATGGCACTGAGTCTGTCTTTTGGCTTAGTTAAATCAACATGAAATGTGTTTGGCACAGTATTTGTTGTGATTTTCTCTCCTCTTCCTTGCTGTTTAGACTCGGTGCCTCTATGCATCTGACTGTTTTTAAAGAGCCAATGGGTGATTTTTCCACATTTTTCCAGCTCTCAAAGTTAGATCACTGAAGCTATTTTCCTTGGATGCATTTCATGAATATGGACTGTTAACTACCTTCTTGATCTGGTCTTCTGCCAGTGTGAATATTTTTGTCAAGGGATCTCCCTTCTGTTGTAGTGCAGGCATTGCAGGTGGGTGCTGGGAGGTGTCCAGTTGTCCTTTGTGAAGTAACCAGAGCTGAAAAAAGGGAAATTCAGGCCATTCTGAAAACAGCCTGCACTTTCAGTAGCAAATGTGAGACAAATAAAAGGTCAATTTTCTGCTTTCTTGTGAAAGGTCTTAATAAAAATATAGAAATTCAGTCAGTGAAGAATTGAGAGAGCCCCTGGTGTCAGCAAACTAGGGAGCTTTATACAATGTGGCTCAGTCACTCTTGATCTCTCATGTTAGAGATAGAAAGCTTACAATTTTGCAAGAGTCCTAGGAGATTATGTGGTTCTTAACAAATTAAAATTTCCAGTAAATTAGCCCTAACTACTGCTTTCAGAGACTGCTTCCTTCTCCTCCCTCTTGTCTCCCTCTGACAAAACCAATAAGGCCAACATTATGATTTGTAGCTGGAGGCCCTATTTTAAATTTAGAGCCATAGGAAGCCATTTAAACCTTTCGCACAAGAAAAACTGGCTGACAGTCATGAGTTTATAGGAGCTAGCACACAAAATATCCAGCATTTCAAACAGCTCATTCACAAAAATCTGTGTACTGCTTTCTGGAGGGAGTCAAATCCTATTTGCCTTTTGGGAGTTGTCACATTGAAGCCAATTGGATTACTCATTTGTTTGAGGCAAGCAGGATTTAACCCTCCAAGAAACAATATGGATTTGCTAAATGAAAGGGATTAATTTTTTTCTATGTAATACTGTGATAACAAAATAAAAAAACAACAAAAAGAAAACAAAAGGCATCTCTCCTCATTCTTTTTTTGGCCCAATATGAAGCAAGAAGTAGAAAAGGACTCATCTGTGCCCTCTGCATCTTAATTGTAGTTAATCAACATCTTGATTTCATTTAAATCAGCATGCAAGTGCCAGCATATGCTTTTCAGTATGTAGGTCATAACAAGCTAAATTGGTTTTGGAGGGTGGAGCTCCTCTCTTGTGTTTGAGACAGAGTATACTGTTTGGTCTTAGGCCCAGAGTAATCTGTCGTGGATTTGAAGTTGCACACAGTTTCTGATCTGTCAGTGCTAGAGGCTGGCAAACCAACTGCCAGTACTTGCCATTCTTGGGGTGTGCTGATACTGGAAAATAGGCTGCCTATGATGATGGCTTACAACATAACAGATCCAGTCTTTGACCCTTTCTTGAAAGTGAAATAAAGTTTACATTCAAGGTATTAGTCTGAGTTAGCCCTGCATTTGGATTCATTCAGCACAGAAGGAAAAAGTAAACAGGGGACAGGTCCTTTTGTACTGAAGGAAACTTCATCTCCTGAATCGGCACACGTGAGAGAGGAATGGTGCTGGTCTGTAAACGAACAGCTCTGCATGGCTGGAGTTAAAGAATTTCCAGTCGCACTGCACTACAACTCTCACCTTTTGTCATCCTTCCCTGACACCCAAGACTGAAGTCACTGAGCATTCCTGGAATTCCATGATGCTTCTGGAAGGTGCATATGCTTCCAGATGCATCCTGTATCATGGTAAGTGCTTACTGAGCATCCACTCATGAGCTCTGCTAAAGTGCCAGCAGCCCCAGATTTGATAAGCTGGGCTCTGACAGGCAGTAGGAGAGAGATCCAGTCCTTCCCATCTCTGCTTTTACAGAAGCAGGGAGTGGCAGCTCCTCTATGGCAAGCCTCATGGGCAGGGTGATACCATCCAGGCTGAGGGTAACCACCAGATTCAGACTGTGGTCTGCCTGGTAGTCTCTGCATTTAAAACCTTATGTAGCTCAATGATTCCTTTTTCTGCTTGACCTGTGTTGTCATGAAGCTTTTTCTCTTAACACTTACTGTCTGTTCTGAAATCTTGAAACCCCAAGTATAAACATGGAGCAGCATCTTTATCATGTGTAATGAAAATTCTTTACAGGATGGAAATAAGCCTTTACAGCAAGGGCTCTAAATTTATGAAATTTACATAATTTATGAAATTATTGAAATTTATGCTTCTTCTCAGGACAAGGGGCAATATTCAAATGAGTGAGATGAGAACCTGGCAGAATTATAAGGACCTCTGTTTGGAAGATCCCATACAGATAAAACGTCCTTATCCTCCATCAATTTTTGTAACAGCAGTTAGGCAGAGAAAGGAACAATCTGCAGCATGTCAATATGAATATTTCTTAATCTAATCAGTATGAATCTATTACTGATTGCTATGCTATCTTTGAATTAGTTTTTATTCCTCCCCCAGTTAAGGGAGACCCAAAAGAGGAGCTGCTTCACAGTGGACGGTGACTTCCATCGAGCTAAAAAATTCTGAGTGTTTTATCAGTTCATACCAAGTCCAAGATTCAACACAGGAGGAGGCAGCATATATGGGGAAGAGATTTATACCTACATTAGTTCTCTACATAAATCTGTCTCCGTCCTGAAAAACAGCTCTGAGATCCACAGACTCAGGATAACTGTAAGACACAGAGGGTGGAAGATTTATTATTTCTTTTAAAACTTTAGCAAATGATGCTATTCATCTGCCAAATGACAGATCTCTTGGTGGCAAGGATTTCATGTCCAACCAGACTGCTATTTGAAGTAGCCTGAAAAGTTTGCAGTCTGCTATGCAAATAAGAGAAGGAGAGAAAAGTTTGCTCAGTAGCAGCTGTAACCCATGAAAAGCAGAACAAATTCCACTCTGGCAAGGAGCTGCCCCTCTAAGTCCAGCTACTACAGTCTGCACAGCAGATTAGGGACCTCTATTTTACCCTTCAGAAGGCTTCTGTTTTACTCATGCTGGTACAAAGGAGGAGCAGAAGGCATTAACTGAGAAGCAAGTGAGGTCAAAGGTGGGTGTTTTCAATCAGTTGAATGATCAAACTGTGCTGCAAGCTAAATTCAGGCTGGTGTAATAGATCCCTCAAACTACCTCACTTTTCCTGTTGCTGCTCAGGCAACCAAAGCCCAAGGCCTCTGTTGCTGAGGAACAGACAATGTAGGATTGCTTATACGTCTGCTGTACTAATTATTTTTCCCCAGCTGCTGCAGAAAACATCTGCCTTGTGATGATAGTCCAGGTTGTTGCATCATCAGACAAGGTATCAGGAAAAGGCAGCTCTCTTCCCATCTCTAAACACCTCAGAGAGATATAAAGAAGTTCAGCCAGGAGAGGAGCTCTTATCTTGTAATCATGAGTGTTACAATGTTGGCTTATGGATTTTCCACCATTTCTGGGAGGAGGAGGAAAAGCTTGTCCTTGCCTCAGAGGAACAAGGAAAGCACTGTGTGTGAGGGGATGCAGCAGCTGGTGGGAAGCAAGAACAGAGGCTTGATAAAACATGAGAGATGCTTTGCTCTGCTGGATGCTGTACCCAGTCCTCAGACTGTTACATGAGGAGAGAGCTTTTCCCACCCACAGCCAGCACTGAGGGTATTCCTGGGCCAGGCTCTTGCCCAGCTGAGCACTGACCCTCAAGCATCTACCCCTGTGGTGTTTCCCTTCTCTGCTCTGTTGCCCTGAGGCACAGAAGCACCAGCCCCTGTACAGAAAAAGCCTTCTTCAAGGTTGGCTTCACTGATATTTTAAGCCAGATGTAGGTGATGGTGCCTGGGTACTGCATTAAAACTGCTTATTTTTTCTTCAAATTTATCAGAAGACTTTGCTAAGCTATCTTCAAATGCAGCAGAAATGCCTGTTACTGTTGGGGTTTCCTGGTATCCTTAGCTCCTATAAATTACAGGAAGGGTGACCAACACAGAATGTGCATTTTCTTCTAAAGGAGGCTTTTTATTATTACAGTGCCAAGCAAGGAGAGGGCATGAAAAGAGCAAAGCAGGCAGTGACTGTTATTTGAGTTGTTGTGCCCTTCAAGGCTTGAAAAGGGTTGCTCTGAGCCGTTGTCAAATAATCCTTGCTTTTGGTGCAGCTGGGTGGCTACTCCCCAGTACAGGGCTGCTGGGCTGAATCCAGCCCTAAGGCTTGGAGAACAGGGCTGCTGCAAAGAGTGACACACAGCTTTTTTCTACATGGGAATAACAAGACAGGAGTAGCGTTAAAAAAAACAGATCGGAGTATTTCTATTTAAAGAACTCGTCAAGAAATAAAAAGGTGCAGCTTGGTTTTTCTAGTTTGCATTTCAACATTTGTGAGGACTGTGATTGTGCCAGAGCTGAACTGGCAACCTCAAGTCCAGGTCACTCTTGATGGGCTGAGGCTGCCCAAGGCCACCCTGTGATGGCACCTGCAGCCCAGGCACTTGCAGCTCCTGTGCCTGGAGCTCCTGCTTCCTGCGGAGGAACAGGACACACAGGAAAATGTTCACAATAGGTAAAAAAATGCTTTCACAGTCTTGGCTTTGTTGGGGCTAATTATCTGCCAGGCTGATCTGGAATAAAATAATGCACAGTATCAGATCAAATTCACTAATAGCAAAATCCTATTAACTGTGCATTTTCTCACATACAAAGGCTAGTCATGGGGTCCTCTGTAACAGTGGTCTCATTCTGCAGAGCAGATCTTATTTTCCATTCTTGGGGCCAGACACTCAGTTGATGTAAGTAACTATATCTGCAAGCTGTAGCCACCCTGAATTACGCCGGCTACAATGTTGACCTGCTGTTAATTGCACACATTACAATTCTCTGGAATTTCTCTTGCCACAGACAGCAGTAAAAAAGCATTTTCTGGTGGTGAAAGGTCAGTAAACATATCTGAGATGAAAAAATCTCTTTGTGATTATGGTTATGCTTTAAGAATTATTTTGTCCTTCCAAACATAACATACATGGTCTTCCTAGAAGTTTTGAGCAAAAATGCTTGTGTACAATGATTACAAATAAATCAACAAAAAATTTCCACTCATAAACACAATTGCTACTCCTGAGTTTAAACCTATCTGCATGTGATTCATCCTCCTAGGATTTGCTGATGATTGCTTGCCTGTTTCCTCTACTTAGGGGTTGTAAGACCATCCCCAGGGCAATGCCTGTTAATTTCTAATTTAGCCTGGTTTAACTAGCCCTGTTATTCAGCAACCCTTTGACAGACAGAACTAGATTTCTGAACTTGCTTTTCCTCAAGTCAGCTGCAATCAGGCTGAAGGTGAAGAGTCTAATCACTTAAGTGCAGTATCAATTTACAGGCCTGTGTCTGTGTCCTCCCTGGAGCTGGATGGTTTGGCAGGGAAGACCAGTCCCTGGTGGCAGGGCAGGGGCTAACAGCCACTCCAGGTTGCATGGAAGAGCTCATCTCCCTAGCCTGAACTGCTCTGGCTTTTCATAAAGTCATTGTTCCAACCTCATCTGCTGTTCTTGGGAGAAATGCTGAACTAGCAGTCTAGGGAGCATAGACTTGTGTCTCCCTACAAGGGGCAGGAGCAGGACAAGCACCCTTGGCCCACCTGGCCTAGCTGATTTATCCTGCAGCCAGACAGTGTGGGTCACTCTCCAGACTGTTTTCTGTGAAGAGCTACACAGCAGCCTGTGGCAGTGGCAGGCAGTCCAGGAGGAGACTGGCAGTACTCTTGGGCTGTCCTGAGCCATTAGGATACTCTGTGCCTTTGGTGTCTCCTCTTTGCCTGCCAGGAAGGTCCCTTCCAGTTATGTCCTGTTGTCCCAGAGACATGCGGGAGAGGCTCAGACACAGACCCTGCGTATGACAGACACCATCCCATCTAAACCTTCATCAGCCCAGCCAGTAAACATTATGAAGCTATTAATATCCTGTCTTCCTTCCACCCTTCATGCCTACCCTGTTAAAGCACCAGTGCCTTTTTACACAGCTCAGAGACTGCTCCAGACCTATGGAAGCCATGCATAAAAGTGCCTGTCAGGCCGTGTGCTGTGCAATGATCTCAGGCTTTGGAGCACAGGCTGTCATTTTACTTGACATGAGGCTGTTTCCCTTACTCTGACCTTACCGGTGAGCACGTTCAGTAATCACCAAAATTCTCCTGCATCACCTCCAAGAGAGTGGCAGAAGCCACACACACACACACACACACACACACACACACACACACACACACACACACACACACACATTCATTAGTCTTCATACAGAAAAGAGAGCTAAAATCAGCAGTAGACTTTACTGCTTAGTATTTCTGCCCTGGATGTCTAACTTAATGGTATGTAATGAAAAGTGACTTTGTAAAAGAGAAGGAAAATAATTAGATCCCTTCAGTTTTTGCATCCATATTGATGAAGATACTATAAACAAGTATTAGTCTAAGACCTCCATAGGCATCTTCAATTTCAGAGACACTTTATATTTTACAAATCACAGAATCTAGACTATATTTTCATCAGAAGTATTAGCATTGGTTTCTTACTAACCCTCAATCTAGTTGCGTAACAGAATAAATTTAGTATTCTCTTTCCCTGTTTTGGATTTTAGCCCTTCCATCATGCTGCAAGGAGGTATGATTTATTTGTCCTTGTAAGAACCCATAATTAAAGTACACATTGATTACACAATGTCTGACATTGCTACAGACTCTGCTCTGCAAGTGGGTTTTGAATCTAGTGAATGTGTCACAGCTGAGACTGCATATGGTTTGGTGTTACATGGGAGGAATTTATGGGAGATACTTGGAAGCAGAAATCAGATTAAAGGAGAGAATTATAATTTTTTGCTCTCCTAAATATGAACATAAATAAGGTTGTACATAGATTTTCCGCATTAGTCAAGGAAAAGGATTATGAACGCTTCCTCTAAGCGATGGCATTATTAAATGCTCATTTGACATGTGAGAAGCTTTATTCTGTGATTTAAAAAACAATGACATAGTTATTAGGCCAAACAGACCTGTACTACTTGACATGTTATAGTACATGTGAATTTAGATCATTTATTGACAGATGAATAGTTCTGAATTCCTTCTTTGAATAAAGTTTCAAATAATACCAAGGAATGCAATCAATTTAAACACACGAATAACCCATCAATAAAGAAGACATAGTATTCATCCAGGCACTGTAAACACTTTGAATATGGAAATTATTTCAGCCTCAGACTTCCATGAATTCCTTACATAGGATGGGGAGAAAATGGCTATAAAATGTCAGATATCTTGATGGTCTTTTTATTAGGCGATGAAGTAACTTGAATCTGGTTTTCATTTGGATCTGGATTTACCTGTCATAAGAAATGATGGAAAGCCTTTGTTGTGAGTTATTAAAAAATGTAGAGGCTGAATTCAGTCCTTTCCCTGTCCAACACTTGCTGAGCCTTTGTTAGCCAGCATTGTTCACATCTGCTTACAGGGAGCACACCGAGAAGCATGTGATCCAGCTGTTGCTATGGTATCTAGAGGGATTTTGAGAAAAAACAGAAGAAAACGTGTCAAGAAAAAAGCCCCTCCAACTGACACCTGAGTTAAAGGGACATTGCCAAAAATTATGAGTTGAACATACTCATTTGTTATTTTTTTTTCCTTTTCTTTTTTTTTTGAAGAAGTGAGTATTTAGCACTCCAGTGAGAATTAAGAGCACCTGGAGCCTCTGGGGGCAAAGGATATCAATACCAATAATAGTAATGTGATTTATTTTAAAATATCTCATTAATTTAGCAGAACATCTGCTTTGAACTTAGCTCTTAAAACATTGAGTAAACCCAGCTTATCATCAGTGCAAGAGCACAGATACCAGTTTCTTACAGAAATCAATGAGGATACAACAGCCAGCACCTTGAACCAACCTTTCCCTGCCTCCTGCTCATTCCTGCCAGACTACAGACAACATAAAGACATCACAACATTGTTCCCCAGATACTTTCCAAAGCAATATCTCTTACACTGATGTCCTGCTGCTGCATTACACCTACAGCCCATCAGAAAAATTAACATACAGAATGAGGTACTGGTTTTCCATCTTCTTCAGACAGAGGTTTTCCAAGAGCTGTCCAATAAGCAGTGAAATTCCAAGGGGTGTTTGGCTGAGTTCAATACTCAGCCTTTTGTGAGACAGCCAACAATTTGGAGCCTGCAAAGCCTAAGGAGAGTGGACTTACCCCTCATTTCTGCTGGTACTTCCCTAAAGTGGGTTGGTCAGAAGTACTGGGATGACTGTTCTGGCTTTCTTGCATGCATGTGGCCAGCCAGGCTCAGCCTGTGATAATCAGTTTTGTAAAAAACAAGGTACTACAGAGTACCTGGAGTATCCTTTGCTCCAGGTCCTGGAAGACATCCATGGATAAGAGAATACCTATTTGAGATGACATTATATTTGGTCATAAAGTGGTTGTGAAGCAGCTGTCCTTGCTCCAGGGGAAGTTTACTCTTTCTGACATCCCATCCTTGAAGTCTCAAGAGCTATTTTCTATGCCTGGGCATTAATTTACAGTCACCCACCATGGTCCAAGGTGGAGGGACTCTGAGGCAAAAGCCCAAGGGAGATCAGCACTGATATAACGAGCACTGAGGAAGCTCAGTCTGCCATGGTGCTCTCCCCCGCTTAAGGAGCCTCTAAACCTCCTCACTGAATGTCTGTCCTTTCCCTCTGCAATGATGTGGCTGTGGGTGGCTGTAGCTGTCCCTAGAAGAGCCTCTGTGTTCTTGTGAGCCACTGTACTGAGGGGTGCCTGTGCCCTCCCATCTGGAAAGAGCCAACACTTGGGGTTTCACCTAGTTGTGCATGAAGGTTCAAGTGAGGCTGATTTTTTCCTGATGCTTCTTCCATTTCTAGCATTGGCCTAATGATGATAACCTCTGAGAGCCATCATCATGCCTTCTGTGTAGCTGCAGAACTACTTTGTGTTCCTTGCAAAGACAGAGGACCAGACATGGTGCTAATGATAGAACAATGCACACTGTCTTGAATGAAAATTATCAAATAATCTGCTTTCCTGACTTGAACACAGATAGTTTGCTCTGCCAAAGGAGAGGACTTAAAATCTAATTTCTGCTCCCTAGTTCCTTTGGATTATAGACTTCATGAATTAATCAGGAGAATACTTGGTGTAGTAGGTGGAGATATGAGAGGCTGTTTATGTTCAGCTGGAACACAAAATGCTTTGTAGAACTAATCTATAAAACAAAGACTTGGAATAATTGTATGCAGTTTAATAGCTCACTTATACAACTTGATGATAAAATATGCATAATCCAATATTATATGGCTTTTTTTCCTCTGACAGGATATGAATAATTGAAGATTTTTTTTTCAACCACAAACCTCTTGTCATAACCCAGTCAAATTTTATCATCTTAGAATGTTTTACCCTGCAAACCAAAGTAGGAGAATCACACTCTGCATGAGTGGTCCTGCTATGCACACATGACAGAACAGCAGGGCTGGGATAAGAAGTGACTCTCAAGTGCTTCCAAGATATTCCTTACAATGGGCTTTGAAAGTCCATATGCTAATTCCTCAGCAAAGGAAGTCTATAACTTTTCTTAACACAGAAAGAGGCACTTCATGGAAACACTCCTCAGTTCAGGAGTACCAACAAGCTGTCTTATCAAAATGCTGATAAAGAAGCAACAGCAAAGAAATTTGGGAACTTCTGCTAAGGGGTTGTTCAGTACAGTGCTGAGCAGGGGGAGCAGCAGGCAGAAGCTGCAGTTTGGGAGGCTGATGCCTACATCATGTCTGCCCCTTGCTCACCCCCTAACCACTCCCACCAAGCCTGGCACTAAACTCTTGCTTGCAAGCTTCTTCCTGTGGATTCCAAGTCAATAATACTGATGCCTGTAATTTTCCTTGTTTTGTTTAATCTTGGTCATCTAGGGCAAAATCACAGCCTTTCTTCAGAAAAGGAGAACTTTGAGAGGGACACCATTGGATGTGGGAATTTGTGCCTGATATCCATGTATCTTTCTTTTTTGTAAGGAAGCTACTCAGTCCCACTGTCTACTGGCATCATAAATTACTATTTCCAGTCCATTTTCCCCCTTTTCCTATGTATTTTTGCCTTGACTTTCTTAACTTTCAACCAGCAGAAGTGCTTTTCAATAAAAAAAGCTATTTAAGCCAAAAGAATGTTCCCTGCCTTCTACTTCTGTATATCCTATGGACTTCTCCTTCTCTTCCCACATCCTCTGCACCTTTGATTTGCCTTTCTGTGCTTCTACTGCTCAGCCTGTGTGATCTCACCTCTGCTACAGTTCTTAGTCATTTCCTCCTGCCCCTTGAAATCCCATTTCCCTTCATTCCCTAGCTGCCAGCTCTCTATTTCCCTGCATAGGAGTAGACTCCTATTGCTATTTCCACATATACAGTGGGAGTTCTCAAATGCATCTACATTGTTTCAATCAGCTCTTGAGTGGCTGTTCAGCTGCAGAGATCTCAGTACCTCTACATTTCAATGGCCATGTGGAATAGAAACCCATTGACATGGGAGAATATGAAGGTGCAGGTTGGCATGAGTGAACTACTTACAGGTGACATTGTGCCTGCCCTGTATATCCCCAAATATATTATTGTCTATTTTAAATTCCAACTCATTTGGAGACCAAGGATATTACTCTCAAGAAACAATTTGCTTGGAAAATATAATTTGTATTCTTGGTGGTTTAGTGAATATTGCTCAGTTATCTTAAATTATTTCCTTTGTTACATTTTTATTAAGATGCTCAGTGTCTTAAATATGAGGTAGGCTCCCAGGAATTAACGATTAACATCACCAACATTTCTCTGGAGATCTCAGAACATGAAAGGACAAATTGCTGGTGCACAGAAGGCAAGTTCCTGTTGTGGCAATGTGTTCACAGCTGTTATGAAGGGAGGCAAAGCCTTGCAAAGTGAGGTCAATAAACCAGACAGTAAATCAAGTTTACTTACAAGTCATGACCAGTGGGACTACATTAAAATGTTATCTGTAAAATGTATGTCAGCCATAGATGAAAAAACTTTTGTCTCAGGAAGACAGGTAGGAGCAGATCAATTCAATCTGTTGAGAAGCAAGGAAGAAACACTGAATATTGATACTTTGGGAACTGTCTATGGACTAAGTGACAGTGAGAATCTGAAGTACAACAAAGTGTAGTGGAAACACATAGAAGGCTGTGTTTAAAATTCAAATGTGACAAATAGAAGTTCTTCTGGAGAATCCCAATCTCTTTTGGTTCCCCTGTGTTTTACACTTTGTAGAGCTCATTTAGTATTTTGTTTGCCAAATCTGTTGCCCAATGAAGAAGCAATTTTTTTTGTCAATACAGAGGGCAGGTGATACTAAGAAATGATCCTGAGTATGATGGCAGGGAAGTTAACTTTGTTGGATCTTTGTATGAATTTTACATATGGTTCTCAGAATTAGCTCTACTGAACATGTACTTTTGTTAAGAACTTAAATTTCAGTTAGTACAATTTACATTAATGGTTAAATAGACAAATTTTCAAGTTAGTAAGTCCAATTATTTTCTTTATAAATACTCTAAACAGGCCTGAAATCTGGTAACTGACTGCAGTGATTTACTTGAAAAGTAAGTGGGCAGCTGGTTGGTGTATAAGAAGCAAATATGCCTTCCCAGTAATTGCTAACCTCCCTGGAAAGCAGTAACTGTTGCTGTTTCACAGGGAGATACTCTGGATACAAAGAAGGTGTTAAATGGCTTTGTTCCAAGCACACCTGGTAGTGGCTTTATTATGACCTAACTATATTTTTTGTGAGATGGTGTTTTTAAGGAGCAGGAATGACATTTATTAGACCAACATAATTGGAAAATCAGGCAAGTTTTCTTGAAGTCTAGAATAAAAAGTGCTGCCCTCAACACTAAACACAGATTGAGAACAATTGCTGTGATTTTAATTTCTAAATCCCTGTAAGATTATTTGTTTGAAGTTTCCTTAAGATTCACAGCTCCCAAAGAGAGAACTAATTTAAGCTTCAAATTTGATTGTCTGCCTGATTTTTCTGCATGCAATAGTTTTACTTTCTGGCAGCTGTTTTAATCTGCAGGCATTAATAGTACACATGATATGCTGTTCTATAAAGAACACTTACTGTACAGTGCTTAAGGTATAAACTCAACTGACAAAGCAGTGCTGTGGTTTCAACCCCAAAGAACTCAGGCACCTTTAAAACTTACAGCCCATGGCTATGAGTAAACTGCTTGCTGGGCCTGAGTTCAGGCTTGTTCCCCATCCTGCATGCTATGGGAAACTACAGACATCCACAGAAACAAGACCAAACTGGAAGAAGCACAAATAGAAAAGGAGGTATGTGCCAGTGAGCTCCCTAACCTGTTTCTTCCCCAGAGGGTGCTTGGAGTGCACTACCATGGAGAGTTCACTACCCTGTAAATACTGAAATTTCAAAGATGTGTTGCCCTCGGTTACTGGAAACTCCTTCTAAAGCAAAGAAGTCATCCATCCTAAAAGCATTAACACTGGCAGATTCTTTGATCAAAGAATGACAGCCCAAAATGTTACTCTGAGTGGCACCAGTTCTATCCTGTCCTTCAAGGGAATAGCAAAGTACCATTATTAGAATTACACATTTAGTCCTCAGGCTGCACTAAGTTCTTAGAAAAGGCACTCAAACTTCATATCTCTTGAAGTAGTAGATGATAAAAACAGAAACATGAAGGAAAGGGAAAAGAAAAGAGCTCTACCAAATGAAAAAAGACATATTAGACTTTGTTTCTCCTGAGAATGCTGTCTGTCAGGTTGGTATATATGCTGGTGTTCAAACACAGATTTGCTCATTTGGAGTCCAGGCTGTAGGAGAGCACTTAGCTAACAGATGTTTCTGAATGTAAAAGGACACTATTGTCTGTAGGACTTGCATGCTTCAATGGTATCTAGCCATTAAAATCAAATTATTGAATCAGGGAGAACCAAACCTCATGTAGTAACATCTGTTGGATCCAGAAGTGAGGCAAGAGCCATTTATAATCACCCTGCTTCTCCTAAGTGCTATATCATATTACACCAAGATTTTCTGTAGATGCTTCAAGCACAAGGAAACAATGAAAACAAAAGAGAAATGTGTTCAGCAACGTCTGCTCTTTAAGAGTCAGTATTATATACACAGGCTCACTTGTCTTTCTTGTCTCTTTGGAGTCAAAGACTAAAGCAAATTCAGCCAGAAGGTGGCCTAATTAGATTGCTTTTATATTTAAGGTGGCACCACCTGGAGCCATTAAAACTCAAAATTATAGTCGTTCTCTCATGACAGAGAACTACAGTGCTTGATAAATAGGAGGAGACAGAGAGACAGAGATGAGTGCCTTTAGAAATCATGAGAGAAGAAATCAGCAGAACATGGGAGACTTCTGGGGCTCCAATGTAGTGGGTTTTATGAAACACCATTATGTATTAAGAATTAGAGAGTGGTTTAGACAACAGAAAACATCTACATGAACAGTGTTTCTGATTTATGTACTCAGCATGAAGTTTTAAGCTCTAAATGTGCCATAATAGAGGGGGAAAAGAAGGCAAAGGTTTATCAGGTAGCATTTTTAATGCAAACAACACTGCTATTATGGATATCTTATCAAAATACCTGGGCCACATGTAATTTCTGGCTCCTCCATTTTTCTGGGAAAGTTCCAGTATGATACATGAGCAGGTCAGCAACAGAGCCTTTGCTCATTATTGCTGCTCTTCAGAGGCATGAGAATGCTAGGACATTACACAAAAGGTCCCTCAGCAGGGACTGAGGGTACAGCAAAGCCAACTTGAAGCACTTTTGAGTGGTCTGATTTATAAAGACCCTGGCATTTAACATCATGTGAAAATAAGGCCTTGTTTTGATGCATCTCCAGGTGCACCCACAAGTCAAGACACTATTCAAACACATCCCTCTTAAGAGCTTTATTCACAAAGAGCTCGTGCTAACTGCAACTGTCAGAAGCCTGACATCTGGCAGGTGTGCAGGTTAGCCTGCATATATGAACCAGACATAAACTAGAAAATTGAGGCAGATACAGAACAGCATCAGGAAGAAAAAGAAAGGTACAAATGTAGAAATGTGTCTGAGAATGGAGTGGAAAAAATCCTAGCCAAATTACTTGAAGTGGTACTTTGTTATTAGAATCCCAACAGAGCAATAGACCACAGAACTGAAATTCCATACAGGGGATATTCTTTGCATATCTGAATTTCCAAATGATGGAAGTATGGAATCTTTGAGATTCACAAGAACTGTGTGACCCTGCCACACCTTCCATGATGTGGCAGATCCATCATCTCAGGCAGGAACAGGATTCTTTTTTTTTTTTTTGTGGTGTGGGAGCATTTGAGTTGGATGCCTATAAAAAAAAATATTATATAATGCTTGGGAAGCACTTTTAACAGAAAGTTAACTTTCCTTCACAGAACAGTAATGGTCATAGAGATGACACTGAAGGCCAGATTCTGCAGCCTGTCTGTATCAGGACACAATGGAGAGAAAAGAACAGGCACAGAAGTGGGTTTTGAGAAAGAACTAGGCATTTTTAACATGACCGGGCTTTCCATACAGTAAATGATGTGGTCATTTTGAAAATTACTTTCAAAGGGAATTGTGTGAATTAGCCCTTTGGGTATTTTGGTTTTTATTCCATTTCCCTTTGTGTCTTCACTGCTAAACATTACATAGTTTGAAATAAATAATAGTCAGTTCCACTGTGTTTGCCAAAGGTATTACAAAGCATAAAGGGGTTGTCATGGAGACAGAAATTCATAAGTGAAGCAATTGAATCACTAAAATATTTAAGTAACACTTACTCTGCAGTACAAACATGAAGCAGAATATTTGTGACAAGAAGCTAGTTTGGAATCTCTCATGTTGGAATTGAAAAATGAAAAAAACCTAAACCCATCTTGGAAAATAAAACCAAGAGGCTGCTAGATATGTCTGAATGAGAAAAAAATGTATACAGCCACGTATGTGTCTATACAGGGACAAGTAACTCATCACAAAAAAAGAAATAAGCATAGCTACATCTCTGACTTTCCCCTGTTTCCTGGCTGAAGTGCAGCAATGTGTCTCTTCTGATGAGGAAAACAAGTTTCTCCAGTGGTTCAAGTAATCAAGAAGAATTAACTGTATTTTGATTTTGTCTGCCATTTCTTTTTGAGTGGCTGTTTAACCTACTGAGTTGATGCAGTGAGTTGGTGATGTACAAAAGCATAGGTACCCTCTGAGAGGACACTAAAAAGGTAGCTCAGACCTACAGAAATCCAATTCTTCCCAAGTGTTGCTTTAAGACCAAACCTTCCCAGACCTGAAATAATGCAAAGGGCAGCTGTCTGTTCAACAGATTGCCTTTTTCATCCCACTTAATTAAGCTAGTTTTGACCTGCTAATTACATCTACAAGCAAAAGGATGTGTTTAGTGGGACAAGAACTGGATAGCCAAACTCAAAGTGTATACACCAAACCATCTGTGTCCAGCATTGCTGAGAGGTATTAGGAAATTAGTTTTTCCCAGGTTCCAGTCTTTCCCTGAGCCCTTTCTGTTCCTTTCTGACAGGTTTCTTTTTCTCTTCACTTGGTATCACCTAGTCATTTCTTCTCCTCACTTTGCACTAAGCAACAAGGGGAGAATAACAAGGAGTCAAAGGAAAGGAGTAAATTATTGGCTGAAACGAAGAAAGAAGAAATAGAAATCTGAACAGATGTCTCAAGCAAAACTCCCATGGCTCTTCACTGGGATATCTGCCCAAGTAAGGGAGCATGGGGAGGGCAGGAAACAGCCTAGAGAGATCTTTAAAATATTGCAGAGCTAGTAATTAATTCAGATCAAGTGTTCCTGAGGACAGCTTGTGGTAATGAGAAGAATGTACTGAAGGTGTAGGAGGGGCACATAGTTTTTGCAATATCACTGCTTTCCCAGGCTCTCCTAACTCTGTCACTTTGAGAGCTGTATGTTTTAATCCTCAGGAGAAAACTGAGTGGAAAATGAAAACATTTGTTGTGAGACAATTTATGGCAGGCCAACAACCATAAATGTGTCCATTTAGCCTTTTAATAATTTTCCCACTGATCAATGCAACTTCCTAAAGTTACTGATAAAGGAGCCCTGTGTTGCCTGACAACACTGAATGGTTTGAATGCTGCAGCTCTGACAGCTGATATCCCCAGCATGCACAGTGACTCCCACAACATCTCCCCTTCCTAATTGACAAAGAAGAGGAGAAATGGGCAGAAAGCAAAGGCTCTTCATCTGATAACCAGCCTACCCACACATGACCCATTGATAGCTGGTGATACTTCACACCCAATGCATGGCAATATGGGACTTGAACTTGACACACCTTGGCATTCCCACAGTAAGTGTGTGTCCTCTCAGTCCTGGCTTCCTGCTTACTCTGCCTCCTGCTTCCTCTCCCTTTTGCAGCAAGCTCCAACTTCCTCTCCTTGTTTTCATGGCTGTCAATGTTTCAAATCTTGTTCTTCTGTTTTTATTTTCTTATTTCTGATGAGGGCTGCTTCAGGTCTTTCAAACATCAAGTATTTTTTAACACCAGCACTTATACCTACTGGTAGCAACTTGCTCTTCCTTTCTTCTTTACATGACACATTTTATAGCACACTCTTTTTTATTGACATACTCTTATTCTGCTTGGCAGTCTCTCTCTGACAAAGCATTTACAACAATGATGCTGCCTCAAAATACACTAAGTGTCTCAGTAGTCATTCTGTTATATGCAGAAGGATCCTACAAATTTGAAAATCAGTGGTTATCTCACGCAGCTCAGTGAACTGACCTCTGTATATGTGCAGATTAAATGCAAGCATCCCCTTCCTGAGCAGAGCACAATGGGGCTTTCAGGAGAGCAAGTGAGCAACTACATAGTGATTTCACCAGTGCATCACTGCTGTGTGTCCTCTGGGCTACTCAATTAGTGCAGAACAATCAGGGTGCAATTGTGTTCTGGGTGCAAAGGCCTTACTCTCCCATGCAGTCCTGGTGCTATTTTTGCATCCTGGGGACCAGCAGGATGACCCTGATCACCACCATCCTTTACTCCATAAAGCCAGCCTGAGCAGGTGCTGTGAGGGTGCCATACATCTGCCTCTGGGATATCCAGCATGCTCAGAAACAGGGCCTGGATCTCACAACTCACATGAGGATCTGCAGTCCCTGCCCAGCCTAAAAACTGATGGAGCCTTTGTGCAGGGCCACACTTGGCCCAGCCAGCACAAAGATGGCACTAATTAAACAGTTATACCAATAATAACAGCTGCTGATTACTTTATCAGGCCTAGACAACATATCAGCTCCCACCAAGCACTCCCTCTCCTCTCCTCTCCTCTCCTCTCCTCTCCTCTCCTCTCC